>JAGSMT010001931.1:0-17609 GCA_029286875.1 Lamproptera curius | reverse complement strand
TTCAAATGAGTTTAATATTATAGATCGGGAGAGGGAGTTGGGAAATGGTCAAAATCGCTTTGATGTTCACTGGCAAGGTTTACTGGTGCCTATCCCCAGTCCAATACGCCCAGTCCAATGAAGTTGATGTAACGTTGCACGGATTCACCGTGAGCCAAAAAAAGAAAGAATTCCGTTCCCTCTTAAATCCAGTAATCCTCTTTTTCCAAAGAAAGAATCTATTTTATTCTTGTTCATTCTAATCAGTTCCCAAATCACTCTATTGTCATTGTAGATTGTTTTAAGTTTCAAAGCCTGAACAACCAAATGACTCAAACGGGACTCCAGGTGTCCCCAAAGTTCAAACATTCTGTCTTTTGCCCATTTCCCCTAACAATAATGGAGCCCTATATGGCCTCCCTCAAGCACTTTCTACTCAGAATATATATGAGGCTATTTTAATTCTCTTTTTACAATGACCAACGAGGACTGTACAAATCAATTTTTATAGGGGATAAATCATAGAGACCAAGTTGGTTATATTTGTACATGGAATATCTTTTGGCAAGCGTTTTAAAAGACTCACAATCCAGACTACGCAGCTTAGGATTTCTGTTCCATGGGATTCTTATTAACTCATTATAAATAAAAAGAAAACAAACAGACAGGACATCCAAAGTCCATAAAGTAATGGCAGAAGGCCTTTTTAGTTTGAAATGGGCTAAAACCTCAGGGCCGTGATTCCGATGGAAAAGCCAAGATTCAACGATCCTTTTCCGAAACCATTGTGGCTTAAAGCCAAACCATAAGAACAATTTGATTGCGCAAAAGGTTCCACTTATTCTATACTTAGGGTTCAGCTTGGTTTCAATAGGGAAAAGAAAACAAATCTCGCCAAAACTTGATTTTGCAACATATGAGTTGATAAGGAATTTGTCAAGGAAGTTTTGAATTTTTTTGGACCAAACACAAAATTGGTGGCATTTTGAAAATAATACAAAAAGAGAATACTAAAACATCAGAAAAAAGGAATTAATTGGACGAAGTATTTGAAAACTGTATTTTATGTTGGGACCGATTGAAATGGGATAAGATTTTGGGTGAGAAAGGAAAGTTTGCAATGTTTAAAAGGGAAAATTAAGTGAGGCTGCAGTTCCTTTGGGATGTTTACTTTGGAAAGAAGAGGTTTATGGGTATGATAGGGAAAAACTGAAAAAGTCATTTGGTTCAGGCTTTTAACCACAGTTTACGTGATAAAAGAAAAATCCTAAGGGCCAAGTTTTATTAAAGGCCACAATCAGGGAAAAAATTTTGGATGGTTCCCCCGAGCCAAGACTCTTATCTTTTTAAAATATCCCCTCTATACTTCCAAAAACGAACCTGTTATCAGCATCAAACCACTGTAGGATAAGAATTGGGGCCGGTATCTTTTTGTTTAAAATGCCCGAAGACCTGGTTTTTGGTTTGAATGAAGTTCTGCTTCAAAAGGTACGTAGATAATTTTCCTCCCGCCGTTATGGTAAAGTCCCTCCCCTGGATCAGAAGTTTGGGATAACTCCCTTTGAAAGGTAATCCTTGTTCCAAACCTTTTCGCCTGGCAAAAGGGCAAAAGAAGTTTTGGAGTCCGTTCTTGGTTCAAATACAATGGGAGTTATGCTCATCGTTTTACATCAAAACTTTGTTGCCGGGTTTCGCTAAAACTTTTTGTACAAATACAACCATTGAAAATTTTACACAAATAAGGGATAAAAAACACGAACAATACGGGGATCATGCAGGCTCAATACAATTATTTATTTATTTTGATAAAATGAAATAAAGATAATAAACAAAAATGCCCGACTGGCCCAAACTGCAGTCTCAATACCAGCTCAGGACTGCCCATCTTCCGAATACTTATCTTTTTCATGATGCAAACAAAATGAAAAACGAACACATCGAAATCTCAAATTGTTTTAAAATTTTCTTCATCACGAACTTGAAAGAAATAAAACCCCATAAAAAAATTGAGCACCATCCCCTGGTCATACTGGATAGAAGAACTTTCAACTTTCGATCCCGAAACCTGAATAAGTGGAAAATCGGTAGTCTTGGAAACAAAACCTCAGGAAACGCACCCTTCCACATGATCGATTTAAAAAGTTGACGTACAAAAAGGATCTGTCTTCTTCATTTCATTTGTTGCTGCCCTATGCAAAATTATCTTTGACATGATTTTCATCTTTTAGGTGCAATTTGGATTTTTAATGTCTTAAATCGATGCTGGCACAAACAGCTCATCTTTGATTTCGAGCTTTATAGAAGGATATATTGTATAGAGGATCTTCCCGAATAATTGTTTCAAGCAAATAGGACTGTCCCCATGGCAGCTTTTTTGTACAGGAGAGATTTGTTTTAAACCCAAACACGGAAGGTTTTAAAGAGAATTTTATCCTTCGAGCAAGATTTCAACAACAAGACAAGTGCTCATTAGAGCCATGTGGATTGAAATACTCGATCCGATTTAAAATACCTAGGGATCTTTTCCGCCATTTAGAAGATTTTTGAACGAGAAAGGGGCGGAAACATTAAAGTTTTTGAATCTCCAAGATCGCTCAATTGGTGGAGGCCCTAACCAAAAAACATAAAGCCGAAAAGTAGAAAGGGGCTGTTCCCCATTCCACCTCATAAATCACCACAGACAGATCTGTCAAAAGCCGAGGACAAAAATCCTGGCCAAATTTCGGGCCAATCGTCCCCAGGCAATCATGTTTTTTGAAATGTCTAACATAACTGAAAGGCATGCCAAGATTAAGAGATGCTTTCAGATGCTATGATTTGTTTAAGTTTCAGAATGGCTTTGCCCAACAGCGTCCAAGACATCCCAATCCTGAATCGAAGAGTCGAGGACTCTATGGTGGAGGAACCTGCAGGGAAAGAGAAGAAACGATGTTGGGCCACTGCGCGAATTATTCTTGATGGACGAATTGTTTCAATAAATTGATCCAGGCTTCTATTTTTATATGAAGAAATTAATAGAATCCTGTGAAGGTCTGGATATAACTATGTCCATTTCCCAAGATCAGGAGTATTATGACAATATTATTCTTGTATGCGTGGCCTTCCAATCAAAGACAGGGTAAAAATCCACAATTCCAGAAGGTAGCCAGGTTTGAAAAAATACGATATGAAACAAAACGACATAAAAGAAATTTGGATCCATAAATAATAATCATCAAGGCTAAATAAAAAGGAAATAGTCCCAACACTGTTTTTTGGCCATATCGCTCTTTCATATTTATTGTGCATTCCAGAGCGTTCAACCTAGCTTTCTGAGGGGGAAATTAGATCTCATGGGTTACTTCTTGGTTTTCTATACACTGCCTGGTTATAAATTTCCGGGAGCTTTCTCAAAGTTCACACGACAGAACCAGGAAATCAGTAAGGCTTGACCACAACACAGGGTCGATTAGGATTCTATTGGATCTTTTGTCATTTCATGATTTATTCTTTAAAGATATCTGGGCTCTTTTCGGTATTTTTTCAAATCACATGACCCAGGCGAGTCGGGTTCTATGAAGGTGTTTGATGAACTCTTAAAATTTCAATTCCTCAATATATCCTTATGCAAGATTATTCAACCCAATATGTTTTTATGAGGAACCCTAACGCCACTCTTTTGGAGATAAGCTGGCAATTCCTCTCACAAATGTTTTTCAACATTGGACTTGTTACATTTTTATTCTAATTAAGTTTTTACACACCATGGGAGAAACCATAGTTGACATAGGACCCTTGCACCTCCTTCACTGCATATGGTTGCCAAGAGGAAAAAACCATTAGTTTCCTTCGGCCGCCAAACCAACCTTGACATGATTGGGCCTTGGTTTGACAATGTTAGCATCATCTTCTGTTTGGAATAGTGTTTCCCAAGAGGTGCAGGATGATCACCTGTCTGGGAAGAAGAAACCGGTTAAGGAGAGAAAATAAACAAGTTATTCTAGAATCCATAATTGGTTTTGGGACAAAAAGGTTTAAAAACGTTAATCAAACTGGAAAATCTCTTAGCATAGATTTACCCAATTGCCCAGAATACTACTCTAAAAACCCTCAAAAATCCATTTTCCGTTAAAATATAAGCCAAAGTCCCTGAAATTGTAGAGTCTCTTTCCGCTCACTTCGTTAGGAAAACGATGGGATCCTTGTCCCTAAAACCTGAAACACCTTTCGCATTTTCTCTTTCTCTATATCGTTTAAAGTTACCAACGCATCAAAAAGGCCCAAGAAATAGCTAATGAAGGAATCATGTATGCAATCAGGATCGTTGAAGAAAATCAAAGTACTTAACATCATCTCTGCGTTATGTTAGTTTACCAACAAACACGATTTATTAAAGGTATATCGCAGAATAGCCTTGAAGTAGTAAAGTCGATTGCAGCTTGAATGATCTGCCATTTATATCTAAAGTAAACACGTGTCATCGTTAATCACAAGATCAATAATTACACCATCGCAAGCGCCTTTGACTGCCCTAATGAAATATGGACCCCATTTCAATGGCATAAACATAAACTGAAGTGTTTACATCAATCTTGATTTAATTTCAGATCTTAATAAAGTAAGTCTTTTCTGATCATAATTCTATTCTTGAAAGATATCCATTTCAACAGCATAAACAGAGAACCTTCACACATCTTCAGAGCAGAAATATCTCCAAAAGAAAACATCATCTTACCAATCACATTCAGGGCTCATATCCAGAATAAGAAAATAGTGACCCTCTTTGGATTCAAAAATGCTGAAGGGTTTCAGCTGTCCTCTTTCAAACCCACCATACTGCATGACGACCGTTGGCAATCGTCAAACATCCAATAATACATGAGGAGTATTATTATAAAGCTAACATAAAAGGGTTAAGCTGGACCTATTTGAAAATATCAATTGACCTTTCCATTGAACCCCCACCGTTCTGATTGTTGGCTTTAAAGGCCCGAAACCCATGAACTCAATATTCGACCATCTTCTTTAAGGAAGGATAGGTGTTATTTAAGCTTTTAATGAAGATAAGGCACTTGATGTAAGTGGTGAGACACTTTAGGTATGGATTTATAATGGGCCTGAAACTTTTTATCTGTGAGATGCCTTTGCTTTGGTCTTTTCACTTACTTTCTGCTTCTTTTGAATGATATATATATAAACTCTTTAGAATCCATCTTCTCATTTCACCACCACTTGCTTCCATCCTTATCCTCATTTAGATACTCCATTTGAAGAAGATTGTTTCGTATTTCGTCTTTTCATGGGCTTAAGGCTGAAAATAATCTTTTCCTATCAAAGAACATGATCAAATACCTAGATTTCTCTGATTCTAAGTTGCATAACTTTTATATTTTGTTTGTCCAAACTCAGCAGTATATAATATTCGAGTTTATGGCTAAAGCCAATAAGAAAAAGCATTGTTTCACACAAAAAGAATAATAATAGAACTTACTACATACATATAAGATACACAGCCAACACCCGGTTTCACCCCATGCTGAAGAGAGCTTTTCTGCAGCCAAGGGAATCTTCTGTATCTCCTGCATGCCCATGCTAGACAGAGCGCCATGGCCCATGTGTCCATGTTCCATCCTCCCAGCTGGCTTGGCACACATTCTGCCTCAGCCAGAGGAGTCACCGATGCCGTGA
Organism: Lamproptera curius; assembly: GCA_029286875.1. Lineage (NCBI taxonomy): Eukaryota > Metazoa > Arthropoda > Insecta > Lepidoptera > Papilionidae > Lamproptera > Lamproptera curius. The sequence goes on along the minus strand of JAGSMT010001931.1, from coordinate 11,963 downwards.
CTGGCAAATGAGGAGATTTATCACACGCTGACACACCCGCCGTATAATGCACAGCTCGGAGGGGAGTGCAGAGACTACATGAGTGCACACATTGCGAATTGTAGATCTGTGTTCGTTCTGACAACTCCGGATCGATGCTGATGAAGACAGACTACAACAGCCGGTTACCTGAAGGCTGCTCTGAACTTGTTTGTGAGACCTGCCTGTGGGTTTCCGGCACCACGAGATGGCCTTTGCCCTCCTGTCCATGATCCATGTCCTTGTGAACTGTGGGAAAAGAGACACGAGGTCAGACTTGGAACCTTCGTCCCATTGGCAGCAGTTACCGAACCTGCATGACCCTCTGCATCCATACAGCATCCAGTATCTATACTCTAAAGGTTTCAAAGGCCGTGGTGGCACCACCGGTTCCAACCTGTACGAGTTCGTCTGAAGGTCGCAGTCACCACCACATAGTGCTCATGACGCATGCCCATATACGTGAGCGGGAGCTAAATTCAGGACTGCAAATATCCAGACACTGTGGACGGATCAGAGGTTGCTCAGAGACTACTTCTGTCCGAAGAGTCTCAGATCATCTTTGGTCGCAGAGGCTCAACCATCAAATCGGCCCCGGACAGACAGCAAGGATGACGTGGCATATCTTTGACATGCTGACGGATGAGCGAGAGTATCGACGTGATCGATGACCTGCACACTACCGAGATTGTGCAGGCTGTTGGTGCCAGAGGTGAGAGTGCTGGCGATGGATATTCTCACCACAACATTCCTGCATTCGCCCGTTAAGGCCACGGTTGACAGTCTTGACGTACAGCAGACTGCCAGACGAGAGCATGAGCTATAAGCCCAGAAAAGAATGCGGGCAGAACAAGTCGAGTGATACTTTAATAAACCATCTTACCTATGTGGTGGCAAGGATCCCAGCAGCTTCCGCTTGATTTTGGACATGACGTGCCTGTCCTGTCCTCGCGTACACGATGCTGTCGATGATCTCCTGCCTGAGGCTTCTTGTCTCCGTGCTGGAAGACCGAGTGCCAGATGTCCAGGCAGTACGGCATATCAGCGCAGTCCCGAGCCGAGATGTGGCGTAGAACGTCTCTTCCAATGCCAAATTCGCAGACCCTATCAGATTGGCGCGAGGAAGTGCTCCTGAGGCCAAACACCAGTCAGATAGCCCAAGGGCATCCAGCTCAATGTGAGGGTCCAGAAGCATGTATGTATGAGCAGCAGCTGTCATCGCATTACAGGCACAGTTCCAACGTCCTCCACATACGTCGGGGACCACGTCTCAAACAGGAAGGTATGCTCGATTGCTCCATGGAGCAGACTGCGATCAAGGGTCTTGTCAAGTGCATAGACAGACCGTGCAGGGATGCACTGCACGGCACGACTCCCTCAAAGGACCCGTGAACCTGAGAAGTGCGGCAATGGCAAAAGGTGTGAATGTTCCTTAGTCTCTTCAGCGTTGCCTGCAACCGTCTCGACCAGCAGAGACTGGTTGGTCTCTTGTTCCAAGAATCCTGAGCAGCAGGGAGTGGTGCCATCAAACGAGTGCGCACGACGCTCAGAGAATGTCTTGGTCAACGCAGGAGAGCACCGCTGGCTCTGGATACCCTTCAGACACTTCCGGGCATACGCCCATGATGCCAAGTCTCAAGAGTGCCACAACGTTTTCCCTTCCTGAACTTTGCAGGAGTATCGGTGCAACCGGAATCACCGCAAGCATGTGCTGTCGCCTGGTGTCTGGATGAAGCAACCACAAAGCATGACGCAGCCCTCCAGTGGCAGCAACGACCTCATGCTGGTGCAGTCGAGTGCTGCATCGCCCCAAGCACCTTAGTCAAACAGGGCTGCATCATCGCCACTGAACAGACCGAAGTGTGCATGATGTGTCAAGAACACTTCTGGAACTGGTGTCTCAGATGTAGATACCTAGGAGTATTGCCCTGGCAATATCCCACGACCTGTGCTCTCTTGAAGTGGCATGAGCAGATCAGAAATCCAACTAGTGGCTTGAAGGACTCGTCGTGCTCTGTCAGCCAAGAAGGTACCCAACAAGGGTATGCTGGGATCCTGTCTGCAAACCCCCAATGAGGTCAAGAAGCAATGCCAGGATTGGCTCCAGAGCACCTTGTCAATCCCATGTATGCCCACATCTGCAGTATGCAGTCAGACCTTCATGTCATAGAGTCTCCTGGTAATGTCGTACTTTCCTGCCAAGCAGATGTGGAGCATTTACGTGACCCTGTTCCGACAAAGAAGTCATGGGTGGATGGAGACCTGATTGAAGTCCCAAAAGTGTCAATGATCTCGATGCTTGGGAAAGCCGTTGGCACATGCGTCACGCACAGAACTCTGTCCAGGCAGAGTGTCTTCCCTTGCAGAGAAAGCATCCGAGGTTTGGATATCACAGTTAGTCCCGGAGTCCTATTGCGGTGATCGAAGCTGCGAGAACCTAGGTCACCGGCATCGGGGAGCGAAGGAGATACCCAAGAGCTGTCCTGAATGCACACCCCCATGAGCTCCTCTGTGAGGTCATGTCTGATGATGCTGTGCCAGCCTGATGATGTTATTCTTCGACAACATCAGACCTTCCTCCACGGCAGGGTCTGTAGCACAGGTTGGGGTCAAATGTCGAATCCAAGGCACTTCTCAAGTGTCTCTCGTCATAGTGCATCTCGAACTGGTCCCTCCTCATGTTCCTGATGAGAACCGCATGGTCGGACGGCGTGAGAAGGCCAGCATGCATCTCCAGACCTCTGCACGACCAGAACTCGCCTCGTCATCAAGACCCGGTAGAGGCTTCCACCTGTTCTCCACTATGTGCCTGTGAACCCGTCCTGGCCTGACCTCCCTTGTAGAGTCCGGCCAGGTCTGGGTAGCCAGATCCTCGTGGGCTCGTCCCAGAAACAGAATCAGTGCATCCCACTTGCCTTGCTGAAATTCCCTCGGTATCTCCTGTCCCGCCAAGATACTCTGATGTACTTTGCCATTCCACAGGATTCTTCAGGAAGAGACCTGCCACCCGAGTTTCTGTACACAGTCTCTGGAACCTGGACCAGAGCTGCTGGGGAAATAATCCTTTCTGCAGAATGGCCCCAGTAGCTCCAGGAAGGCGTTGCCTGAGCAGTAGGACCGCATCTGTCGTGTATCTCCAGAGCCCTCTCTTGTCTCCCCTCTAAGTCTGGACCAGGATGCACCAATATCTGCAGAACTTCGTCAGGTAGCCGGCCGAGTGACCCACAGCCCATGACCAGTGAGAGGTTCTGTCAAGAAAACCCTCAGACCCTGGTAGTCTCCCAAAGTACTTGCACACATCACACAGCCGTCTGTCTCTGGCCAGCGTTCTGGTAACTGCCTTGCAGTACAGAGTATGGCTTCCCCATCCCAGAGAACTGGTTCGGTGTTTTCGACAGAGCCTTGGGTAGCTGCTGAGAGTATCTCCTGAATGGCGCAGCAGCAGCAGCTGGTAGCTCGTCCGCTGAATGTGTCGATGGAGTAGACTCGAGGAGGTACTGAGCAGAAAGTCAATGCCTCTGTCCCATCCTGACACCAGCTGTTTCAGAAACGGAGCAACTTCCTGTTGAACTGCCTCCTCTCGTTCAGACAGCTCAAAGGATGAAGGAAAGAGAGCGCGTTTTGTGAACGGGGTCTGAACGGGAGATGGCTGAGAAGAGACGCTGCAGTCCACGTCATCCACAAACACCACTGCAGACCTCTGCCATGCAGCAGCGTTTTTGCTCTTTGAGCCTCTTAGCTGTTCTCTGAGTATCAAATTTTTCCGTGGCTCTAAAGTTCTCACAGCGAGCTCCAGTCGATCTCTCCCTCTGTGGGCCTTCAAGCAGCATGAGAAGGCTTGCACCCCAAGAAGAGCTATTAGCTGAGAAGGGCTTGGGGTGCCTAAACTGTGCACCAGGTGTCTCGATCTGCTCACCATCGCTGGCTTCTCCCGGCACATGTCTCAATAGCATAAAGTAACGTTGGACTGTCTCTGCTGGCCAAAGGCCCAAGGATCCAGGGTGGTTTTCCTTTCCACCCAATCCTTGAGTGCGAGGGCTGGCTGTTCCTTTGCCACTGTCAGTGTAAGCCGTTGAGCAGGAGCACACCTGGGACGTCGCATCCTCAGGCCCCGTGGCCCGGCACTTGAACCTGGATGCTCAAGCTCCTGTAGATGTTCTTCAGCTGGCGGCACTCACGCCCTCGACAGAGAACGAAAGCCCTATGGCCTGGCCAGGCTGTGGTACGGGTCTTGTCCAATGAGACAACCGTGGAAAGCGGGTACAGGCTGAGGGTATTGAACAATTAGGCTGCGGAGAAAGAACTCGCCAGCCTGTAGATGGCTTCCTCATGATTCTGCAAAGTGCTATTTCCTGGAAAAACTGCTTCTGAGGTCTCACCCAGTCTTGTGGGTGTTTTCCAGGCCGTGCAGAGGATCAAATCTCGTCAGTAATTTGCTACCAGAGCAAATCAAGCCGCCTCCTTTCTGAAGTACCTGTCACATGGGCAGTGAGAAGAGACAAAAGCTCAGGAGATCTGCTTTTCCACGACACCTAGATTGATGTGGCTGCAGACTTCTGGACCCCGCTGTGGTGCTCTGCTCCAGGTAGCCTGGTGGCAATCGCCAGGAACATCAGCATCAAGGGCCGACGGTGAAGATGCCACATTTGAATCAAAAGTAATGATGCTACATAGCTATGATGTGCATGGTGTCATTCTCCAGTCTGTCGACTCGCAGATTGCAAATTTTAAGTTATAGTAATGGGGCTGAATAACCTCAAGAATGGGAAGCTCTCAGACACGGCAGAATCTTTGTAGAGATGAGATAGACTCCTGGGAACAAAGTTTAGAAGCTTCAGCCTTTACTGAGGATTTGACGCTATTTTAACCAACAAATGTGAAGAGATCTTCAAACATCTTTCTAGACATGCTGAATCAGACAGTTTCATCGTTCTTCTGGAGATGAGAAAATAATGACATCCATAGGAGGTTGACAGACAGTTCATCTCAGTCTCGAGAATGACGGCGTAGTGGTGAACTAACAAAGGACTGTATTTGACATGTGGAAGAACCTCACGGCCTTGTTCCAGAGAAACGTAGAGCTGAGTGGAGAAATTGCTATGAATCAGAAACCTGTTTGACTGATACATCCCACAGGCATTTCACCACCACAGTGATCCGAGTGTCACCCGCAGTTGTGGGATATCATTGGGTGTTTGTGTGCTGGGTTGAAGCCTGAAGATTTCCAGATATAACTCGTTCAGACATTTGATGTCCGAACCGACCACGACAGATACGAGGTGAAAATGCACTTGCAGCTGGTCGTCAGCGAGCATCGGAGTTGATCTGTCGGCCATCCATATGAAGCGAGCGACAGATTCTGACACAATTATAAGGATGGAATGATGTACACCATGCAGTAGTTCCAAGTTGATGAGCAGTTGGATTGGAGAGAACCTATCCACTGGTCAATCCAATGATCTGTTGTATTATAAAGTAGTAATTTTTGCCAGGACATTCCCTATGCTCGACAAGCACATGCTCCATGAGCTGTGGTACTGATACTGACATACAAGGACACAGACACTGTGTCCAAACAGGACTTCAGACACAATCCAAATCCCAAAGTAGACATTCCAATAAACTAGCTTACTCTATTCGGAAGTATTCTTACAGACTGGGAGGTGGTGTTGCTGACAAGTGACAAGTTGAGCATAGATGGTGTCTCTGGCTCGGGAATGCATATCATGGTGGGTATAATCATGATTGCAGACAATCTGTAGTTGATATCATGCACGTCGCCTTCAGGCTGCTCTGCCATTTCGAGAGTATGCGCTGGGAGCAGATCTCACTGATATGATGTGGAGGTAACAGGAAATACATCCGGCTCTGGAGGTGTTTCATCCATGGATGGTGTTGGAGACGGTAGATTTACAAACTTTCAACACACGGCCCCACAAGAAGGATGTGTATGAGCAAAGTTTGAAGACCAAGGATGCTCTACAGCACCCCACTGTGTCTCCGGCCACACAGCCTACTGTGTATGGATATTGGATTGCCTGCCTACAGAATATCTGTGAGCTGGATCATCATGAGCGTCCAGTTTTGTCTTAGGGAGTGCATGTCACTGCATGTGCTGGCACTCCCAGGACACATCTTTGGGCAAGAGGCAGGATGACACAAAAGTTGCCACTCGCGCACAGTCTGTACTGCACTGTGCATACAGCACTTGCACGCCACGTAGTTAGACACCCTACCCACAGCCCAATGGATCTGGCCAGCCGAACACCAGACTGTGCCATCCACTTGTTGCCACGCGATGCAAGGAAAACAGACTGTGAAGACTTAATCCTAAAGTTGGTATAAGCGCCCGCTTCTTCGATATGAAGGAGAGCCTGTTACAATGGATGCTCGAGCAGCCTTTATGCTTGACAAATCTGTGTTGATTCCGTGATTCTTCGCGCATTCTATCCATGAAGTCATCAAACTTGGGCTTTCATCTTCTGAAGTGCCCAGCCATGTGCTTATCATTCTGTTACAGGTCATATAGATCCTCCTGCTGTAAACACACCGTGCAAGAATCATTTACATCAGCCAGAGTGCACTTGTCGGAAAAGCCGTATGCTAGGCCCAAGTCAACCATCTTGAACTCATATGTTGTCCTTCCGCTTTCCCCTGACCTGCCTCCTGAGTACATTCTCTCGAAAAAGATCACTATGTATAATATGGTTTGATTGGAGGTAGTCCAGCTATGCAACATGTCAATTTGCGGAATTTCTGACGATGTCTCTTCCAATCTATTGCACCGAGGGTGTGTCCAGGAACTCGTCAGTATCCAGTATGTATCATGGGGAATTGCCATCATCCAGCCAAGCGATTGAATAGGATCCTGTGGACTTGAGAATGTATGGCGAGTCAAGCTCTGCAGCAAAGAACAAGTCATTTGTATTCTCAAATCCTGTTCTCAAGTTAGCTTCAAAAGTAATCTCTCCTGTCCGAGAACATTGAACTGAGATCTGTTTCACCACTGAGCAATTCCTTCCATATCATCAACAGTGCTACTTTGATTGTGGTGTGATGTCGTTGATCTCCCAATCACATCCTGAGGCTGCTCAGCATTCATTCTTCTCCAGTTTCTTCGATAGCTGAGGCGACGTCGTATATCCTGTCAGACAGATCCTGCTATGAGGCTTCAGGGTATGATCTCCTTTATCCTTCTTGATGCTATCATGATATCCTGCAACGACACCGCTGTTGTTTGTACCGTATGAAGCCGTTGTAGGCATGTTTTTTCGAATTCATATGGCCCATATGCTATCAGTCTATAAATAAGCAGAATAATTTGCTACCAGGAACATCTGCAAAGTTCCTCCATATCTCTGAGTGTCTCAAAAACGCCCATATGACTTTAGGATGCCATCGCTGATTACACGCAATGTCTGGATGGCAGGTCCTGCTGCGGCCTGCCATAGATGGAGAACATTGTCCTGAACTCGCCTGTATGCAAGTCTTCGAACAGCTTCGTCTGGGATCCTGTGCCCATATCCCTGTATCTCCTCCTGTTGCGGTGTCTGATCACAAACCCTACTTATGGAAGAACTCATGGGATGGCTGTCCGTGCTCCAGGACAAACCTGTCAACCTATCTCAACGCCATCGCCAAACATGCCTCTGAAGACCTCTCTGATGCGCGGTACAATGCCCCTGCATCCCTCCTGCTTATTCTCTGGCTCCCCAGAATGCTCCTGAGACTGCTGCACTCCACACCGTGGACTTGTGGTCACCGTCATCAAGCGGGCTGTTATGTCCTCATTGCTGAGTAGCCTATGAGATCACTCCACCCGTATCTGAGAAGCACTTCAATCACAGGATTGTCCACGCGGGTGTCTGCTGGTCGTGCACCTACGGAATGGAGAAGTCGAATGATAATATTCTGGTAGTTTGTGTAGAATGAGGCAGCGTCTGTGGGCACGGATGAAAGAGCACCATATGCCTGCAACAGATAGCAGAATGCTGGGCAGAGATGAAAGAGCTGGCTTTGCTGGAAAGGGGTGGACTGCATCACCTCCAGATGTGCTGTCCTTCCTGGGCCCTTTGCAGCAGAGAGGCCAATCACGTGGCGATGGATGGTATAACGGAGCGGGTAAGCAAATCTCACACTCACACAAGAAGGCAGAGAATAGAGCAGAGAGAATGCAAAGGACAGAAAAAGATCCATGGCAGAGTGCAGCGAGGGTGCTGATGACATGAAAAGACCAAGAGAAGGTTGTAGCTTGAAGACACCAAGCAGGCAAATCAGCACAAATGCCTAAAGTATTAAAGAGACAGTTAATGCTGATAGCAGGGCCAAGAAGGAGGGCACAAAGGTAAGAAGGGCATGGAGGACCAGGCATTAAATAGCAGGGACAGATCCGGACAATAAACGACCATTTTCGCTACTTTGTATCTTCAGATATTGATTCGCTATACGCGATCTGCGATCATGCCAGACACATGGAATGAAATGAGTCGTTGTGATAGTCAACAAAGTCGTGCCTGGAATGCACACCCTGTCGTACATGAGGACATCAGACTCCAGGAGCTCTGGAACATGCCAGGAGACTTCTCAGTCACTCCTTTTGGCATTTCACAAAGCGAACATGCTCTTCCTTGACATACTATTCTCAATGACTAACACCCTCACATGGCTTTTCTGACCTGCCACCAAAAATTTGCATAAAAGCCGCCATTTATCCTTTACTATTCTAGGATTGTTCTGATGTTGCAAGCAGTTGCCTGTGCGGAGGATCTCGGTCGAGGTATGATGTAAACGACTATTAGCCTAAATCTCAGCGGGCGTGGTCTAAGAAGTGCCACCACAGGTTGGCAGTTGGTCAATCTGCAAGACTAGATCTCCGTAAAATGGGCTAACAACAATCCCACCCAGATGGGACAGTTGGTCAATCTAGAGGCTATATCTCAGTAGAAATGAACCTTAAACTCCCACCACAGGTATGGCAGCTGAAAGAATCTACACATTAGGCTCCAGTTAATGGTCTAACAACACTCCCACCACAGATGGGACAGTTGACCAATCTGAAGGGCTAATCTCCATTACAATAGCTCACACCCACACAGATGGGACGGTTGACCAATCTGAAGGGCTATATCTCCATTACAATGCTAAACACTCCCACCACAAGATGGACAGTGGCCAGTCTACCAAAGACTAGATCTCAGAGGCAATAAGCAACAACACTCCCATCTCCAGATGGGACAGTTGACCAATCTGGAAGGGCTATATCTCCATTATAATAGTCTACACTCCCACCACAGATGGAGTTGACCAATCTGAAAGGCTATATCTCCCTACAATGAACTAGCCTCCCATCTCAGATGGGACAGTTGACCAATCTGGAGGACTATATCTCAATTACAATGACTAGCAACACTCACCACCAGATGGGACAGTTGGTCAACCTACGAGGCTGATCTCAGGGCAATCAAAACAACACTGCCAACACAGATAGGACAGCTGGCGGTCTAGACTAGATTAAGAGCAATAAGCTAACAACACTCCCACCACAGATGGGGCAGTTAGTCAACCTACAAAGACTAGATCTCATTGGCAATCAAAATACACACTACACAGATGACAGCTGGTCATCTTGGTAAGAGGCTAAGTGACAATACTACTGCCAGCTACAGATGGGACACTGGCCAGTCTCAAAGACTAGATCTCATTGGTGACAACCACTGCCAACACAGATGGGGCAGTTGGTCACCTACAAAGACTAGATCTCATTGGCAATCAAATAACAACACTACCAACACAGATGGACAGCTGGTCAATCTTGAGTAGTATGGCTCTGACAATAAGCTAACAACACTGCCAACAGATGGGACAGCTGGCCAGTCTACAAAGACTAGATCTCATTGTGACAGACTAACAACACCCAGCACAGATAGGGACGGTTGGTCAACCTAGAGCTAGATCTCAGAGGCAATAAGTTAACAACACTCCCACCACAGATAGGGACGGCTGGATCTACAAACACTATGGCTCAGTGGCAATTGAACTAACAACATTCCATCACAGATAGAGGCATCTACATGACTCGTTGGACTTGAGACATAACGCATTGTTCTACGTTGGTATGGCATAGCAACCATGGGAAGGACAGGCTGGAGGCACAGATTTGGGGATCGTGTTATTGATGACGATACAATAGATTGAACAGGTTGAGATCAGTAAGAAGGTGTGCAGGGACCTGATGAGCAGGCCCATCCACTGGAGCTTCGACGAGCTGAAAGCTCAGGCCGTCACCATTCCACCATCCAGTCACACAGAGGCGAGTCTCATGGAGGTGGAAAAGTGTCCACATGAGAAAGTGGGCAGGTCAGACCCAGAGGGTGTTGGAGATGATCTTGGCAACGAGGGATCATCCAGGCAGGTGTTGGCGGCAGTGTCGATGGACTGCTTGAGCAGAACTGTGAGGAGGACAGAACAGGAACATTGAGGATCTTGCATTGCTTGTGAAGAACAGAGAATGGGCACAATGGCGCACAACATCGCAAAGCTAGAGGGAAGATGAGAAGCATTCAGGAAATTGGGATGACAACAAGGCAAGGCTCATTGTGAACAACAAAAGTGGACCATTGAGGACCATCACAATACAGCCCGAACAGGGCTAAGGAGGTGGAGGATAATAAAAGGAGAGGGCATGACAATCAGACACTTACCCATCGATAGTGCTGGAAGAATCTGATTGGGAACATCTTGACGAGATGTCAGGCAGTGACGAGGATGTTGTTGTGAGCATCAATGGGATCTGTGAGGGCTGAGTACTGTCCAGACAGGCGATGGCAGAGATGAGGCGCCGTACCAGGCGCTGACGGAGAGACAAGGTCGGACGATCTGGAGGGCTTGTGAGGGAAGTGGTTGGTGCAAGAAAGGAGAAGGTTTGGGTATGTGGTGACCCAGCACAGGACAGAATGCATGTTCTGAACGAGCTGACAAACAAGATGGCAGACAGAATTGGGCTGAACAGACGGTTCGGAACTGGATTTGGAACTATGGACCAGGACAGGTTCCGGGATGCTAGAACATCCTCCGAGCATTCTACGCAACGTTGACGCCTGAGCACATATTCGGGGTGCTGGTGGCCATGTCATGGAGGGGCAAGATGACAAGCAAAGTGCGTTGGAGCTGATCCGAGGACAGAGGGCTCCAGCAAGGACGACGTGAAGGGATGGATGCCAGTACAGGGAGGAAGACGTGATGGACATAGACGATCTTGCCGATGAGAACAGGCCAAGTACATGGCGGGATGTCCTATGGGGTCACAGAGGGTTTGCAGTGGTCTGGCAGAGATGGGTCTATTGTTGCAAGGCCAGCGAGCGACACAGGAGGCTATGCGAGAAGGGCGCAACTGGGCCAGACGGTGAGCAGGCCGAAGAGCATTTGGATATGAGGAATAAACACGTTGCAACAGCTTGGGAATATGTGGAGTGGTGTGTGTGCTGTTGGACAGCGGTGCGGAGTCGATCTGGACATGGTGTGCAGAGGTGTGTAAAGAGCGTTCGGGAATAGTTGATAATGATCCTGCGGCTGGTTCACCGACCTGAACCTTGCTACGACACTTATCTACTTTCCGTTATCAGAGCCTGGACTCCATCCGAAAGCATCTGAGGACAGTGAGGACGGTGTGTACAAGCTGCAGGGACTGCCATGATGGTGGAACTTGGCTGCTGGGATGGACGATGAACAAACTCCGAATGTTTTAGTGGGACGTTGTGCCGGACATTCTAGAGCCCAACCAGTGGGCAGATTGTGGTAAGCATGATCTGCAAGAAGCAAAAGCTTGAACCTGGATAAGCGACCAAAGACAGAACATGCATAAAGTGGATGCTCAAGGAAGACAATGGGCGTGGCAGGAGGTTGGAATCCGCTTAGAGCGGTTATAACGTACCTATCGAATTTGGGAT
>JAGSMT010001925.1:0-18223 GCA_029286875.1 Lamproptera curius | reverse complement strand
AATTTACAAGCCGTATTGAACCGTCGATCCATACAGTTATATGGGTTTATACGAAGCGCTATATTTAAATAGCAGAAATGACTCGTAATCGACACAAATCGGCATGTTTGAGAAGACAGTGTACCGCGTTAACGCAATTATTAAAATCCTAGGATGTCTATTTATGAACGATTATATCGAGGAATATATTTAAACAACAGATATGAATCTTGATCAAAAGAAATCGGCAAGTACAGGATGATAATTTACCGAACGAACACAAGCATTGAACCGTCAATGCAAACCGTTGTATGGGCTTATACGGAGCGCTATATTTAAATAGCAGAAACGACTTCGTAATCGAAACATAATGGCATGTTTGAGAAGACAGTGACCGCGTTAACGCAATTATTAAAACTTAGGATGTCTATTTATGAACGATTATATCGAGGAATATATTTAAACAACAGATATGAATCTTGATCAAAAGAAATCGCGTACAGGATGATAATTTCACCGCAAGAACACAAGTATTGAACCGTCAATGCATACCGTTATATGTGCTTATAGAGCGCTATATAAATAGCAGAAATGACTCGTAATCGAAACAATCTCGGCATGTTTGAGTCGACAGTGTACCATGATAACGCAATTATTAAAACTGGGATATCCATTTATGATCGATTATATCGAGGGATATATTTAAACAACAGATATGAATCTGATCAAAAGAAATCGGCAAGTACAGGTTGATAATTTACCGCAAGAACACAAGTATTGAACTGTCAATGCATACCGTTATATGGGCTTATACGGAGCGCTATATTTAAATAGCAGAAATGACTCGTAATCGAAACAAATCGGCATGTTTGAGTAGACAGTGTAACGCGATAACGCTATTATTAAATCCTGGATGTCTATTTATGATCGGTTATATCGAGGATATATTTAAACGACAGATATGAATCTGATCAACAGAAGTCAGCAAGTACATGTGATAATTTACCAAAAGAACACACGTGATTGAACCGTTATTGCATACAGTCATAGGGCTTATACGATTCGCTATATTTAAATAGCAGAATGACTCGAATCGAAACGATTCGGCATGTTTGAGTAGACAGTGTACCGCGATAAGCAGTTTTAAAATCTTGGGATATCCATTTATGAACGATTATATCGACGGATATATTTAAACAACAGATATGAATCTTGATCAAAAGAAATCGGCAAGTAGGTTGATAATTTACAGTAAGAACACAAGTATTGAACCGTCATGCTAACGTGTATGGGCTTATACCGAGCGCCATATTTAAATAGCAGAAATGACTCGTAATCGAAACAAATCGGCATGTTTGATTAGACAGTGTACCGCGATAATTCAATAATGAAAACTTAGGATGTCCATTTTGATCGATTATATCGAGGAATATATTAAACAACAGATATGAATCCTGATCAAAAGAAACGGCAAGTACCTGTTGATAATTTACCGAAAGAACACAAGTATTGAACCGTCAATGCATACCGTTGTATGGGCTTATACGGAGCGCTATATTTAAATAGCAGAAACGACGCGAATCGAAACAAATCGGCATTTTGAGTAGACAGTATACCGCGATAACGCAGTGTTTAAAACCTGGGATATCCATTTATGAACGATTATATCGAGAAATATTTAAACAACAGATATGAATCTTGATCAAAAGAAATCGGCAGTATAGGTTGAAAATTTACCGCAAGAACACAAGTAATGAACCGTCAATGCATTCCGCTATTTGAATTTACCGGACCGCTATATTTAAATAGCAGAAAAACCTCGAATCGAAAAAATCGACATGTTTGAGTAGACAGTGTACCGCGATAACGCCTGTTAAAATCCTGGATGTCCATTAAGAACGATTATATCGAGGGAATATTTAAACAAAGGATATGGAATCTTGATCAAATAAACGGAAACAGGTGATAATTTACTGAATGAACACAAGATTGAACCGTCAATGCAAACTGTTGTATGGGCTTATCGAGGCATATTTAAATAGCAGAAATGACCGTAATCGAAACAATTCGGCATGTTTGAGTAGACAGGTACGGATAACGCTTGTTTAAAACCTGGGATGTCCATTAAGAACGATTATATCGAGGGAATATTAAACAGCAGATATGAATCTTGATCAAAAGAAATCGGTAAGTATAGGTTGATAATTTACCGCAAGAACAAAAGAAGTGAACTGTCAATGCATTCCTGTTATATGGGCTTATACGGAGCGCCATATTTAAATAGTGAAAGACTTAATCGAACAATCGGCATGTTTGAGTCGAAAAGTGTACGGATAAAACAGTTTTTAAAATCCTGGATGTCCATATAGATCGATTTCATCAAAGAATATATTTAAACAACAGATATGAATTTTGATCAAAGAAACGGCAAGTACAGGATGATAATTTACCACAAGAACACAAGTATTGAACCGTCAATGCATACCGTTGTATGGGCTTATACGGAGCGCTATATTTAAATAGCAGTAATGACTCGTAATGGAAACAACTCGGCATGTTTGAGTAAACAGAGAACCGCGATAACACAATAGTTAAATCTGGATGTCCATTTATGATCGATTAATCGAGGGTTATATTTAAACAACAGATAGAATCTTGGATCAAAAGAAGTCGGCAAGTAATGTGATAATTTACCGAAAGAAACAGTATTGAACCGTCAATCCATCAGTTATATGGGTTTATACGCGCTTATTTAAATAGCAGAAATGACTCGTAATCGACACAAATCGGCCGTTTGAGAGACAGTGAAAGCGTTAACGCAATTATAAAATCCAGGATGCTATTTATGAACGATTTATCGAGAAATATATTTAAACAACAGATATGAATCTTGATCAAAAGAAGTGGGTACATGGTTGATAATTTACCGAAAGAACAGTATTAAACCGCCAATCCATACAGTTATAGGGTTTATACGAAGCGCTATATTTAAATAGCAAAATGACCTGTAATCGAAAAAATCGGCATGTTTTAAAAGAGAAACATGATTAACCAATTATTAAAATTTGGGATGTCCATTTATGAACGATTAAATCGAGGGTTATATTTAAAACAACAGATAGAATCTTGGATCAAAAAGAAGTCCAAGTTACGGTTGGATTTAACCGGAACACAAGTATTGAAAACCGTCAATCCAAGTTATATGGGTTTATCCGAAGCCTATTTAAATAGCAGAAATGACTGTAATCGGAAACACCCGGCATGTTTGAGAAACAAAAACCCGGTTAACGCAATTATTAAAACCTTGGGATTCCATTTATGAACGATTATATCGAGGAAATTATTTAAACAAAGGATAAGGAATCTTTGATCAAAAAGGTGGAAGTCAGGTTGATAATTACCGAAAGAAACGTATTGAAATTCAATCCATACCGTTATATGGGTTTATATTGGAAGCGCTATATTTAAATAGCAGAAAGACTCGTAATCGGTTCGGCATTTTGAGGAGACAGGTCAGGATAAAGCAGTTTTAAAAATTGGGATATCCATTTATGAAGATTATATCGAGGATATATTTAAAACAACAGATTGGAATCTTGATCAAAAGAAATCGGGCCAATAGGGTTTACCCAAGAAAAAGTTAATTGAAACCTCATTGTTAATTTGTTTATACCGGACCGCTATATTTAAATAGCAGAAAAACCCGTAATCGAAACAAATCGGCATGTTTGATTAGACAGTGTACCGCGGATAATTTTAAAAAACCTTGGATGTCCATTTAAGGAACGATTATATCGAGGAATATTTAAACAACAGATAAGGAATCTTGATCAAAAAAAATCGGCAAGTACCGGTTGATAATTTACCGAAAGAACAAAGATTAATCAAGCAAAACCGTTGTGGGCTTATACGAGCGCTATATTTAAATAGCAGAAAGACCCCGTAATCGAAACAAACCCGGCATTTTATAGACAGTAAAAGGATAAGCCTTGTTTAAAACCTTGGATTCCATTTAAGAACGATTATATTGAGGGAAATATTTAAACAACAGATATGAATTCGATCAAAAAGAAACGGCAAGTATAGGGAAAATTTACCCAAAAGAACAAAAGTAATGAACTGTCAAGCATTCCGTTATTTGGGTTTATAGGACCGGCCTTTATTTAAATAGCGAAAAACCTTTAACGAAACAAACCGCATGTTGAGGACAGTTACCGCGATAAAACCCGTTTTTAAAACCTGGATGTCCATTAAGAACGATTTAAACAAAGGGAATATATTTAAACAACAGATATGAATTTGATCAAAAAAATCGGCAAGTACAGGTTGATAATTTCCACAAGAACACAAGATTAAACCGTTCAATGAAACCGTTTTATGGGCTTATACGGAGCGTTATATTTAAATAGCAAATGATTCGTAACGAAACAAATTCGGCATGTTTGAAAGCAGGCATAAACAATTTGTTTAAATTTGGGATGTCCATTTAAGAACGATTAAATCGAGGGTTTTTAAAACAACAGATATGAATCTTGATCAAAAGAAATCGGGGCATGGGTTGATAATTTACCGGAAAAAAGATTGAAACTGTCAATCACGCCAGGGGTTTATACGGAAGGTTATGTTTAAATAGCCGAAATGACTCTTAATCGAACACAAAGGCATTGTTTGAGGACAGTCTGCGTTAAAACCAATTTTAAAAATCCTGGAATGTCCATTTAGAACGATTTTACTGAAGGGAAATATTTAAACAACAAAGGAATCTTTGATCAAAAGAAATCGGCAAGTAACAGGATGATAATTTACCCAAGAAACGTTATTAAAAACCGTTCAATCTGCCCGGTTTTTATACGGAGCGCCATATTTAAATAAAAAAACCGTAATCGAAAAAAATTCCAATGTTTGAGTAAACAGGAACCGGATAACCAAATTAATTAAAATTTGGGATTTCCATTTATGATCGATTAAATCGAGGGTTATATTTAAACAACGGATTGAATCTTGGATCAAAAGAAATAGGCAAGCAGGTTGATAATTTAAGAAAGAACACAAGTATTGAACTGTCAATCCAAGTTATATGGGTTTATAGAAGGCCATTTTAAATAGCAGGAAATGACCTGTAATCGAAAAAATCGGCATTTTGAGAAGAAGGTGGTACCCGGTTAAAGCAATTTTAAAAACTTGGATTTATTTCTGGAAAGAATATCGGAGGAATATATTTAAACAACAGATATGAATCTTTGGATCAAAAGAAATCGGCGGGAAGGTTGAAAATTTACCGAAGAAAAAGTAGAACCGTCAATCCATTCCGTTATTTGGGTTTATACGGAAGCCTATTTAAAAGCAGAAAAACTGAATGAAACAAAATCGGCATGTTTGAGAAGACAGGAAAAGTTAACGTTTTAAAAAACCTGGAAAGTTCCATTTAGGAACGAATTTATCGAGGGAAATTTTTAAACAAAGATAGGAATTTTGATTCCAAAAAATCGGCAAGTACAGGTTGATAATTTACCGCAAAAAGATTGAACCGTCAATTTAACCGTTTATGGGCTTTATACGGAGCGATATTTTAAATAGCAGAAATGACTCGGTAATCGAAAACAATTCCATGTTTTGAGTAAACAGGAACCCTAACGCCTTTTAAAAATTGGATTCCATTTAAGAACGATTAAATGAGGGATTATTTAAACAACAGATATGAATCTTGGATCAAAAGAAATTAGCAAGTAAGGTTGATAATTTACCGCAAGAACAAAATTGAACTGTCAATGCATTCCGTTAATGGGCTTATAGGAGCGTATAAAAAGCGAAATGATTCAACGAAAAAATTCTACCATTTTAAGCCAGGACCCATAAAACAAAGTTTTAAAAACCTTGGGATTCCATTTAGAAACGGAAAAGAATATATTTAAAACAAAGATATAACTTGATCAAAAGGAAATCGGCAAGCAAGGTGAAATTTACCCAAGAAACCAAGAATAAGTCAATGCTTGGTTTATACGGACCGCTAAAAATAGCAAAAAACCCGTAATCGAAACAAACCGCATGTTTGGATAAACAGGAACCGCGATAACCCTGTTTAAAAATTCCTGGGATGTCCATTTAAGAACGATTAAATCGAGGGTTATATTTAAACAACAGATATGGGAATCTTGATCAAAAAAAATCGGCAAGACAGGTTGATAATTTACCGAAAGAACACAAGATTGAACCGTCCGCAAAACCGTTTATGGGCTTTACGAGGCTATATTTAAATAAAGCAGAAATGACTGTAACGAAAAACCCGGCATTTTTTGAGTAGACAGTTTACCCGGAAACGCCTTTTTAAAAACCTGGGATGCCCATTTAAGAAAGATTAACCGAGGGAATATTTAAACAACAGATAAGAATCTTGGTTCAAAGAAATCGGGGTTAATGGGAAATTTACCGCAAGAACAAAAGTAATGGAACCGGGTCAATGCATTCCGTTTATGGGTTTATACGGAGCGCTTTTATTTAAATAGCCGAAAGACTTCCTTAATCGAAACCCATTGTTTGAGTTGACAGGACCCGGATAAACCAGTTTTTTAAAACCGGGATGTCCATTTATTAACCGATTTATCAAAGGGAATATATTTAAACAACAGATATAAATTCGATCAAAAAACGGCAAGTACAGGTTGATAATTTACCGAAAGAACACAAGATTAAAACCGGTCAAGGCTTGCTTTACTTTACGGAGCGTTATATTTGGCCACAAAATGACCGGTTAATCGAAACAAATCGGCATGGTTTGGCAGAAAACCGGAAACCAATAATGAAAAATTCCGGATGTCCAATTTTGAATGATTAAATCGAGGTTATATTTAAACAAAGATTGAATCTTGGATCAAAAAAATGGCCGGACAGGTTGAAATCCACCCGGCGCCCACAAGTATTGAAACCGTCAATCCAAAGAAATGGGGTTTATAGAAGCGCCCTTTTTAAAAGGAAATGACCCGTAACAAACAAATCGGAAATTTTTGAGAAGAAAAATCCTGTTAAAATTTTAAAACCTTGGGATTCCATTTATGAACGATTATAATGAGGGATATATTTAAACAACAGGATAAGAATCTTTGGATCAAAAGAAATTCCAAAGAAGGTTGAAAATTTACCGCAAAGAAACGTAATTGGAACCGTCAATGCATTCCGTTATTTGAATTTATACGGAGGCTAATTTAAATAGCAGAAAAACTCGTAATCGAAAAATCGGCAATGTTTTTGAGTGAAGTAAAATGCCAACCGCCTTTTAAAATTGGGATTCCATTTAAGAACGATTATATTTGAAATTTAAACAACAGATAATGAATCTTTGACCCAAAAATGGCAAGTACAGGGATAATTTACCCGAAAATACAAGCATTAACCGTCAATGGCCAAACCGTTTAAGGGCTTATGGAGCGCTTTTTAAAAGAAAAGACCCCAATCGAAACAAATTCGGATTTTAGAGACAGTTACCGCGATAAAGCCTGTTTAAAAATTGGAACCCATTTAAGAACGATTATACGAGGGATATATTTTAAAACAACAGATATGAACCTTTGGATCAAAAAGAAACCAAGTAGGCTTAAACCAAAACAAAAAGGAACCGTCAAGCATTCCGTTATTTGGGTTTATACGGACCCAATATTTAAACAGGGAAAACCCAAACGAAAAAATCGGCATGTTTGAGCGACAGGACCCGGATAAAAGGTTTTAAAAACTTGGATGTCCATTAAGGAATGATTTATAAAGGGAATATTTTAAACAACAGAAAGTGAATCTGGATCAAAAAAAACGGGGGTTAAGGTTGATAATTTACCAAAGAACACAAGATTAAAACCGTCAATGCAAAACCGTTTTATGGGTTTAATGGAGCGCTTAATTTAAATAGCAAAATGACCTAACCGGGAAACAAATCGCTGGTTTAGAAACCAAGAACCGGTTTTAAAATTTGGGATGTCCATTTTTATATCGAATTAAAACAGGGTTATAATTTATAAAAACCAAGATATGAAATCCCGAAACAAAAGAAGTTTGCAAGTTAATGGGTTTGGATAATTACCGAAAGAAACCAATTTGGGTTTTGAATCCGTTAATATAAGTTTTAAAGGCGGTTTATAATGAACCGTATATTTAAAAACAGAAATGAATCTTAATCAAAAAAATCGGCAAGTTTGGGAAGACAATTTACCCGAACCAATTATTAAAAATCAATGCTATTTTATGGGGTTTTTAGGGGTATATTTAAAAAAGTATTAATCTTTAATCAAAAAAATCGGCAAGTAAACAGGAGAAAACCCAAGGAAACACAATATTAAAATTTGGGATTCCTTTATGTGCAAATCGGAGGGGTTATATTTAAAAAAAAGAAATGAATCTAATCGTTAAATTCGGCCAATGTTTGGATAATTTACCGGAAAACGCAATTAAAACCTAATCCATTTATATTGGTTTACGGAGGGTATATTTAAAAACAAAATGAACCTTGAACAAAAAAATCGGAATTTTGAAAAATTTACCGCAAAACCAATTAGAAAACTTAATGCCATTCCGAAGAATTTATAGGGACCGGATTTAAAAACAGAAAAACTTGTTAATGGAAACCAACCACATGTTTGGTAAATTACCGCGAAAATAAGCCGGTTTAAATCCTGGTTGTATTGGGCTTATAGAGGGAATTTTAAAAACAGAAATGAATCGTAAAAAATCCAAGGTCCGGTTTGAAATTTTACCAAGAACCGCATTGAACCGGTTTTTAAACCGGGCCTTTATGGGCTTATACGGAGGCATATTTAAAAAAGAAGAAATTGATCCTAAATCGGAAAACCCGGGAAATTTTTGAAAGAACAAAGTTGGAACCGGTAAGCCTTGGTTTAAAATTGGCTTATAAGAAGTTTATTGAAATTATTTAAAAGAAATGAATCTTATCAAAACAAAAAGGGTTTGGCAGAAATTTACCGAAAACCAAAATGGAAAACCTGGTCCAATTTTGATGGGTTATACGGAGGGCATATTTAAAAAACCGAAATGAATTTAATCCAAAACAATTGGAGTTTGGTTGAAATTACCGGAAAAACGTTTTTAAAACTTGCAAGGTCCATATAGGGTCGGACCATCAAAGAAAATATTTAAACAAACAAATGGAATTTTGATAAAAAGGAAAATGGAAGTAAATCCTGGATTATTCCATTTATGAACGATTTTATCGAACATATTTTAAACAACAGGTAATGAATTCTTGATCAAAAAAGAAAGGCAAGTAAGGTTGAAAATTTACCCAAGAAACAAGAATTAAACCGTCAATGCATTCCGTTTTTGGTTTACGGACCGTTATTTTAAAAGCAAAAAACTTAATCGAAACAAATCAAATGTTTGAGTAAACAGGGAACTGGATAACCCTGTTAAAATTTGGGATGTCCATTTAAGAACGATTAAATTGAGGGAATATTTAAACAACAGATAAGAATCTTGGATCAAAAAATCGGGTACAGGTTGATAATTTACCGAAAGAACACAAGATTGGAACCGTCAATGCAAACCGTTTATGGGCTTTTTACGGAGCGCTATATTTAAATAGCAGAAATGACCCGTAATCGGAAACAAACCGGGCATTTTGAGTAGACAGTTTACCGCGAAACGCCTTTTTAAAACCTGGGATGTCCATTTAAGAACGATTATATCGAGGGATATATTTTAAAAACCAGATATGAACGGATCAAAAGAAATCGGCAAGTAAGTTGGTAAATTTACCGCAAGAACAAAGGGTAATGAACCGTCAATGCATTCCGTTTATGGGTTTACGAGCGGTATATTTAAATAGCCGAAAATCTTAATCGAAAAATTATGTTTGAGTTCAAAGGTACCGCGATAAACAGTTTTTAAAATCCTGGGATGCCTTTTGATCAATTTATCAAAGGAATATTTAAACAAAAAGATAATTTGGACCTGCAAAAAAACGGAAAAGAAGGTTGAAAATTTCCACTCAAGAACACAAGTAATTAAAACCCGTCAATGCATACCGTTTATGGGCTTATACGGAGCGCTATATTTAAATAAAAATGACCTTGTAATCGAAACAACCGGCATGTTTGAGTAAACAGGGAACCGCGATAACCAATTATTAAAATTCCTGGGATTCCATTTATGATCGATTAAATTGAGGGTTATATTTAAACAACAGGATATGAATCTTGATCAAAAGAAAAGGCCCACATTGGATAATTTACCGAAAGGAACACAAGTATTGGAACCGTCAAATCCATACCGTTATATGGGGTTTTATGGGAAGCGTTTTATTTTGGGCAGAAATGACTCGTAACCGAAACAAACCGGCCTTTTGAGAAGACAGTAACCGCGTTAAAGCAGTTTTAAAACCTTGGGATTTTTAAGGAACGATTATTTGAGGGATATATTTAAACAACAGATAAGAATTTTGGATCAAAAAAGAAATCGGCGAAGGTTGGGAAATTTACCGCAAGAACACAAGTAATTGAAAACCGTCTGCATTCCGTTATTTAAATTATACGGACCGCTATATTTAAAATAGCAGAAAAACCGTAATCGAAACAAACCCGCATGTTTGAGGTGACAGTTACCGCGATAACGCCCTTTAAAATCCTGGGAATTCCATTAAGAACGATTAGGGATATATTTAAACAACAGATAAGGAATCTTGGATCAAAAAAATCGGCAAGCAGGTTGAAAAATTTCTAACCGGAACACAAGAATTGAACCGTCAACAAACCGTTTTTGGGTTATAGGGAGTTTTATTTAAAAGCAGAAAACTCAAATCAAACAAAATTCGGCATGTTTGAGTAGACAGTTACCAAGGATAACGCCTTGTTTAAAAATCCTGGGATGTCCATTAAGAACGATTATATTGAGGGATATATTTAAACAACAGATTAAGGAATTTGACAAAAAAATCGGAAGTAAAGGTTGATAATTTACCGAAGAACAAAAGATTGAACCGTCAACAAACCGTTTATGGGGCTTATACGGAGCGGTATATTTAAATAGCCGAAATGACCTTAATCGAAACAATTGGCCGTTTGGAGTGACAGGTACCGCGATAAAACGTTTTTTAAAATCCTGGGTATGTCCATAAGAATGATTTATCAAAGGAAATATTTAAAACAAAGGATAAGGAATTTGATCAAAAAGAAATCGGCGGGTAAGGAGATAATTTACCGCAAGAACAAAGTATTAAACCGTCAATGACCCTTTTTTTATACGGGAGCGCTATATTTAAATAGGAAAATGACCTTTGTACCCGGAAACAAATCAAGCTTTTTTGGAGTTAAATAGAGAACCCGAATAAAAACAACAATAAATTTAAAAAAAAATTCCCTTGGATGTCCATTTATGAACGATTTTAACCGAAGGGAATATTTAAACAACAGGGTAGAATTTTGGATCAAAAGAAATTGGCAAGCAGTTGATAATTTACCAAAGAACACAAGGCTTAAAACCGTCAATGCATACCGTTTTAGGGTTTTACGGAACCTATTTAAATAGCAAAAATGACTCGTAACGAAACAAATCGGCATTTTGAGTAAACAGGAAACCGCGAAACCAATTATTAAAATTTGGGATGTCCATTTATGAACGATTAAATCGAGGGTTATATTTAAACAACAGATAGGAATCTTGTTCAAAGAAATCGGCAAGTACATGTTGGTAATTTCCCGAAAGAACAAAAGTAATTGAACCGTCAAGATTCCGTTTATGGGTTTAACGGAGCGCTATATTTAAAAGAAAGAAAAGACTCGTAATCGAAACCAAATCCAATTTTGAGTTGAAATTTACCGCGTAAACGCATTTTAAAACCTGGGATGTCCATTTTGAATAATTATATCGAAGGGTTATATTTAAAAACAAAGGGCGAATTTGATCAAAAAATCGGCAAGTAAGGGAAAATTTACCGCAAGAAACCAAGAATGAACCGTCAATGCATTCCGTTTTGAATTTAACGGACCGGCTATATTTAAATAGCAGAAAAACTCAATCGAAACCAAATCGGCATGTTTATTGGACAATGAGGATGCCGTTTTAAAACCTTGGGATGTCCATTTTGGAACAATTATATCGAAGGGATATATTTAAAACAAAAGATATGAATCTTGGATCAAAATAAATCGGGCAAAGGCTGGAAATTTACCGCGAAAACAAGTAATGAACCGTCAAATGCAAACCGTTTATGGGCTTATACGGAGCCAAAAAAAGCAGAAATGACTCCCGTAATCGAAACAATTCCGGCATGTTTGAGTGACAAAACCGCGAAACGCTTTTTTAAAAATCCCGGGATTCCATTTAAGAACGATTATACGAGGGATATATTTAAACAACAGATATGAATTTGATCAAAAGAAATTTAGGCCTGGGATAATTTACCGGGAAGAACAAAGTATTGAACTGTCAATGCATTCCGTTATATTTATAGGGAGCGAAATTTAAATAGCAAAAATGATTCTTAACGAAACAATTGGGGTTTTTATGAACAGACCATGATAAAAAAGTTTTTTAAAATCCTGGATTCCATTTATGAACGATTTCATTAAAGAATATATTTAAACAACAGATATGAATTATCAAAAGAAATCGGAAGTAAGGGTTGGAAATTTACCCAAGAACACAAGTAATTAAACCGTCAATGCATTCCGTTTTTGGGTTTATACGGAAAGGCCATATTTAAATAGCAGAAAAACCAATCGAAACAAATCGGCATGTTTGAGAAGACAGGTACCCGGTTAACGAAATTAAAATCCGGATGTCCAAGAAGATTATATTGAGGGATATATTTAAAAAAATATGAATTTGGAAATCCAAAAGAAATTAACGAACAGGTTGAAATTCAACAAAGTTTAAAAAAAGGATTGGAATTTGTCAAAATGCTTTAACGAAATAATTGGGCTTTTAGGCAGTGGAGCGGCCCTTTTTAAAATTAGCAAAAAGACTCGGGTAATTGAAACAAATGGGAATTTTTGAAAGGGCCAGTTTTACCCGAAAAAGGAAAATTTAAAAACCTTTGGATAACCAATTTAAATTTGGGAACGGGATTATTAAACGATTATTTAAAACAACCAGAAGAAAACCTTACCCGCAAAAGAAATCCGGCAAAGCAATATTTGGAAAAAAAACTTCAAAACCACAAGTAAAGAACCGCAATGCCACCGGTTAATTTGAATTTAATACCGCATTTTAAATACAGAAAACTCGTAATGGGCAAATCGCCATTTTGAGAGAAATGGACCGCGAAAACCCCGGGTTTAAAACCTTGGGAAATGGTCCATTTAAAACCATTATACGAAAATAATTTAAAAACAGATATAATTTACCAAAAAACCGGCACGAATTTGGGAAACACCGAACAACCACAACAGAACCGTTCCAAATTTGAAAAACCCCGTTGGGCCTTAAGGAATATTTAATTCGAGGGAAATGGCTAAAACAAAAAGAATTTTGAAAATAACCGGTCCGGATAACGGCCTTCCCCTTGTTTAAAACCGGGAAGTCCCCATTAAAACCGGTTTACAGGGAATATATTTAAACAGCAGAATAATCCGATCCGGAAACGGGGTTATAGGCGAAATTTTATTGCAAAACAAAAGTAGTGAAACTGTCAAGCATTCCGTTTGGGCTTTAAGGAGCGGTAATTTAAAAGCCGAAAATGACTCCTTAATCGCAACAAACCGGCATGTTTGAGTCGACAGGTACCGCGATAAAACAGTTTTTAAAACCTTTGGATGTCCATATACGATCGGATTTCATCAAAGAAATTTTAAAACAAAGATATGAACCCTTGACCAAAAGAAATCGGCAAGTTTAAGGATGATAATTTCCACAAGAACACGGGTATTAAACCCAATGGCTACCGTTTTATGGGCTTATACGAGCCGCTATATTTAAATAAAGCATTAATGACCCAACGAAACAAATTAAGATGTTTTGGGAAAACAGAGAACCGCGATAACACAATAGTTAAAATTCTGGGATGTCCATTTATGATCGATTAAATCGAGGGTTATTTTAAAAACAACAGATAAAGGAATCTTGGATCAAAAAGAAGTCGGCAATACATGTTGATAATTTACCGAAAAGAAACACGTATTGAACCGTCAATCCATCAAGTTATATGGGTTTAACAAGCGCTATAAAATAGAGAAATGATCGTAATCGACACAAATCGGCATGTTTGAGAAGACAGTGACCGCGTTAACGCAAATTATTAAAATCCTAGGATGTCTATTTTATGAACGATTATAATGAGGGATATATTTAAACAACAGATAAGGAATCTTGGATCAAAAGAAATCGGCAAGGCAGATGAAATTCATCATGGAACACAAGTATTAAAACCGTCAATGCATACCGTTTTTGGGGTTTTAACGGAGCGCCCTATATTTTAAAAGCATTAATGACTGTAATCGAAACAAATCAGATGTTTGAGTAAACAGAGAACCGCGATAACAAAAAGGAAAATTTGGGATGTCCATTTATGATCGATTAAAATCGAGGTTTTTTTAAACAACAGATATGAATCTTTTGATCAAAAGAAGTCGGAAGTACATTGTTGATAATTTACCGAAAACACACGTATTGGAACCGTCAATGGCTACCCGTTATATGTGCTTTTTCCGGGAGCGCCATATTTAAATAGCAGAAATGACTCGTAATCGAAACAAACGGCATGTTTGAGTAGACAGTGTACCGCGATAAACGTTTTGTTTAAAACCTGGAGTCCATTAAGAAGATTAATTGAATATATTTAAACAACAGAAATGAATTTGGATCAAAAAGAAATCGGGTTATTGAAAAAATTTACCGCAAGAACACAAGTAATGAACCGTCAATGATTCCGTTATTTGAATTTTTATACGGACCGCTATATTTAAAAGGCAGAAAAAACCCGTAATCGAAACAAATTGACATGTTTGAGTAGAAGGACCGCGAAACGCCGGTTTAAAATGGGATGTCCATTGGAACGATTATATCGAGGGAATATTTAAACAACAGATTGGAATCTTTGGATCAAAATAAACCGGCAAGTACAGGTTGATAATTTACCGAACAACAAACAAGCAAACCGTCAATGCAAAACCGTTGTATGGGTTTATACGGAGGCTATATTTAAATAGCAGAAATGACTCGTAATCGAAAAACCCGGCATGTTTGAGAACAGTGTACCGCGATAACGCCTTGTTTAAAACCTGGGATGTCCATTAAGAACGATTATATTTGAGGGATATATTTAAAACAGCAGATATGAATTTGGGATCAAAAGAAATCGGCGGGTATAGGTTGATAATTTACCGCAAGAAAAAGGAGGAACTGTCAAGCATTCCTTATATGGGCTTATAAGGAAAGGGAAAATTTAAATAGCCGAAAATGACTCTTAATCGCAACAATTCGGCATGTTTGAGTCGACAGTAAACCCGGATAAAACAGTTTTTAAAATCCTGGATGTCCATATAACGACGATTTATCAAAGAATATATTTAAACAACAGATATGAATCTTGGATCAAAAGAAATCGGCAAGACAGGAGGATAATTTTACCACAAGAACACAAGTATTAAAAACCGTCAATGGCATAACCGTTTTTAAGGGTTTACGGAGCGCTAATTTAAATAGCATTAATGACTTGAAAAAAACAAATCAAGCATGTTTGAGAAACAGAGAACCGCGATAACACAAATAGTTAAAAATTTGGGAGGCCATTTTATGGATCGATTAAATCGAGGGTTATATTTAAACAACAGATATGAATCTTGGATCAAAAGAAGTCGGCAAGACATGTTGATAATTTACCGAAAGAACACACGTAGAACCGTCAATGCATACCGGTTATATGTGCTTTTCGGAGCGGTATTTAAATAGCAAAATGACCGTAATCGAAACAAATCGGCATTTTTGAGTAGACAGTTTTATCGCGTAAAACGCAATTATGAAAATCCTGGATGTCCATTTAAGAACGATTATATCGAGGGAAATTTTAAACAACAGATATGAATTCGGTTCAAAGAAATCGGCCAAGCATGTTGGTAATTTACCGCAAGAATAAAAGTAATGAAACCGCGCATTCCGGGGGTTTATACGGAGCGCATATTTAAATAGCAGAAACGACTGTAATGGAAACCAACCGGCATGTTTGAGTTGACAATGTACCGCGATGAGCAGTTTTTAAACCTGGGATGTCCATTTTAATAAATTATATCGAAGGATATAAAAACAAAAGATAAACTTTGGATCAAAAATAAATCGGCAAAGAAGGGAAAATTTCCTTGCAAGAACACAAAGTAATGAACCCAACATACCGTTATTGTGCTTATACGGAGCGCCATATTTAAATAGCAGAAATGACTTCCGTAATCGAAACAACCCGGCATGTTTGAGCCGACAGTGTACCGCGATAACGCAATTATTAAAACTTGGGATATCCATTTATGATGATTAATATTCGAGGAATATTTAAACAACAGATATGAATCTTGGATCAAAAGAAATAGGACGACAGGTTGATAATTACCGGAAAACACAAGATTGAACTGTCAATGCATACCGATATATGGCTTATAAGGGACCCATATTTAAATAGCAGAAAACTGTAATCGAAACAAACGGCATTTTTGAGGACAGTATACCGGATAAAGCAGTGTTTAAAAATCCTGGGAATCCATTTAAAGAACGATTATATCGAGATAAAAAACAACAGATATGAATCTTTGGATCAAAAGAAATCGGGGCATAGGGGAAAATTTACCGCAAGAACACAAGTAATGAAATCAATGCATTCCGTTATTTGAATTTATACGGACCGCTATATTTAAATAGAGAAAAAAACTCGTAATCGAAACAAATCGACATGTTTATAGACAGTTAAATGGATGGTGTTTAAAACCTTGGGATGTCCATTAAAAGATTATATTGAGGGATATATTTAAACAACAGATATGAATTGATCAAAAATAAATCGGCAAGGGTTTGGAGGTTGATAATTTATGAACGAACACAAGCATTGGAACCGTCAATGCAAAAACCGTTGTAAGGGTTTATAAGCGCTATTTTAAATAGCAGAAAATGACCTGTAATCGAAACAATTCCGGCATGTTTGGAGTAGACAGTGACCGCGATAACGCCTTGTTTAAAATCCCAGTCCATTAAGAACGATTATATCGAGGGACAATTTTAAAAGGAAAGGGATATGAATCTTGACTAAAAGAAACCGGAAAGGAGGCCGATAATTTACCGCAAGAACAAAAGAAAGGAACTGTCAAGATTCCGTTATAAGGGCTTATACGGAGCGGTATATTTAAATAGCCGAAATGACTCTTAATCGCCCAAAATTGGCATTGTTTGAGTCAAGGTACCGCGAAAAACAGTTTTTTAAAAACCTGCGATGTCCATATACGATGATTTCATCAAAGAATATATTTAAAACAACAGATAGGAATCTTGGATCAAAAGAAACCGGCGTTACAGGAATAATTACCACAAGAACACAAGTATTAAACCGTCAATGCATACCGTTTATGGGCTTACGGAGCGCCTTATTTAAAAGAATTAATGACTGTAATCGAAAACAAATCAGGGTTTGAGTAAAACAGAGAACCGGATAACACAATAGTTAAAATTCTGGGATGTCCATTTATGATCGATTAAAATCGAGGGTTATATTTAAACAACAGATATGAATCTTGATTCAAAAGAAGTCGGCAAGGTACGTTGATAATCACCGGAAAGAACACACGTATTGGAACCGTCCAACAAGGGCCATCATGAAGCGCTATATTTAAATAAGCAGAAATGACCTTAAATCGACACAAACCGGCATGTTTGAGAAGACAGGTAAATTAACGAACATTAAAAAACTTAGGATGTCTATTTATGAACGATTATACGAGGAATATTTTAAACAACAGATACGAATCTTTTATCTAAAGCAGTCGGCGTTACGGATAATTTACCGCAAAACACAAGTATTGAACCGTCAATGGCTACCGTTTTGTGCCCATAGGGAGCGCTATATTTAAATAGCAGAAATGACTCGTAACGAAACAACCCGGTGTTTGAGTAAAAGAGAACCGCGATAACGTAACCATTAAAACCTTGGATACCATTTATGATCGATTATATGAGGGATCTATTTAAACAACAGGATATGAATTTTGATCAAAAAGAAATAGGCACGAAGGTTTGGATAATTCAAGCAAGAACACAAGTATTGAACTGTCAAGCATAC
>JAGSMT010001912.1:0-26260 GCA_029286875.1 Lamproptera curius | reverse complement strand
CAGGGGGAGGAAAACGAAAGACTACAAAGACAAGGTGGCTCCTGCCCTCCTATTGGGTGAACTCAATGGGTGAAGAGGCAGACATAAAAGGCCGCCTTCACGTCAAGACAGGGCCCGGACTATGCAAATGTTCAGTCCGTTTGTAAAAAGATAATTCGTCAGGAATCCGTGGAAAGTGGAATATGATATCAAACGGGACTGGTTCTATAATATTCTTTCGGAGATCCGACCTACCGGGTTATAAAACAATGACGGCCCCGACTTGGTTTCAAACCTTCACTGGTCATGGCGCCTTTGCGGCTTATCTGCACCGGTTTAAATGCAGCGATAATCCGGCTAATTGATGGTGAATCTCCCAAAACGATAGAACACCTTTGGGTCCCGGTGTATGGTACGAAAGGGCCTGGTGGAATGGTGTCGATCAAAGTTGGGCGAAAAAAATTTTACTGGTTATTTTAACGAAAGTAGGAAGTTTATAGATCTGTGCAAAAATATAGTTAATGGTGCAAAGATTAAATAAGTGACTAAATTTAACTCTTGAATTATTTAATATTAGTATAGAAAGATTAACATTAGTATTGTAATAAAATGTAAAATTTAATATAGATATAAGATATGTAATAGGATTTTAAAAAGCAAGTTGTATGGGAAATATTATGTTTATAATTAAATGAAAATGGTTAATTAAATATAAAAAGTAACAAGCATGTTTAAAACTATTTATAATTAAAGGTAACCTAAATTGTACCTAATTAGTAATATAAGTAAATAGATTAAAGAACTTATTAATTAAAATTCCATAAATAAATAAATTTTAGAATAAATAGTAGAAATAATAATTAAAAGAAACTGTTAAGTTTAATATATTTGTCATAATTTTAAATAAAAAAAAAAACAAAAACCACCCATGTGTCGATGTGGTGTTTGTGGCATAATTTTTCAATTAAAATGTTAAGAAAATAAATTAAGATAAATTTAGAATAGAGTAAGATAGCTGGGAATCCACAGAAAAGTAATGAATGAGGATGAATGAAAGAAAGATAGTATGCAGCATAAAAGTGCGGAGGAATAACTGCGAGAACTGGCATAGAAAACGCAAATAAAGTCTCCGATTATGTTGGAGGAATATTGACCAAAAGCCTGGCCTGGCCTGGCCTGGCCTGGCCTGGCCTGGCCTGGCCTGGCTGGCCTGGCCTGTTTCTGGCCTGGCCTGGCCTGGCCTGGCCTGGCCTGGCCTGGCCTGGCCTGACGCCTGGCCTGGCCTGGCCTGGCCTGGCCTGGCCTGGCCTGGCCTGGCCTGGCCTGGCCTGGCCTGGCCTGGCCTGGCCTGGCCTGGCCCTGGCTGGCCTGGCTTCTTCTTCCTGGCCTGGCCTGGCACAACCTGGCCTGGCCTGGCCTGGCCTGGCCACAACCTGGCCTGACGCAACCGCAGCACAACTTCGCCCTAACTAACCTAACCTGGCCTGGCCTGGCTAACCTAACCTAGCCTGGCTAGCCTAACCTAGCCTAATAATAACCCTAACCTAACCCTAACCTAACCTAACCTAACCTAACTAACCATGCCCAAATTATTTCTAACTCAGCAATCTTCTTCGATCTTCACCAAACTTTCTAAAGAAATTCAGAACCAAATTTTCCTGCATTTTAATACCGATTTAGCATCATCCGTTGGGTAGTTTCGGTTTATGTAAATCTTGGTTTCCGCCATACAAAATCCACTTTCAAATTAATTTTTCGATATCTTTCAAACCGTCACACCTACTGTTCTGTAATTTTGCAACACAATAACTAGTATTACTACCATTTAAAAGTGATTTCAGCGAGATCCGTTGCATAGTTTCAGGTTATTGAATTTCTCCCGTTTTCATAGTAAATCCGTCTTAGGAATCCACATTTTCAAAATTCACTCACCTCTTCAGCACAAATCCTCCTGATTCTTCATCGCCAACACCACCGCACCAAATTGACGCGATATCTGCGAAAAACAGAAAAATTTGCCTCCTCACCCATACCTCAAAGCCTGTTGATTTCTAACAGCCCGAAACAACTTTTTGTATTAAACTATACAAATGGCTCATGTTACCCCACTGCCTTGCCCGTGGCAGAAGACATTACACAGCCTAGATGCATATCTGGACTACGTTCGCACCTTGTATCCTGTTACAACAGCAGTGACCGAGGCAAAAGCGTTACAGCGGCAACAAGCGCCTCATCTGCGCCGCAGCGATTGTAGTCGTCGAGACCACTGGAGTTGATGATCCCAACAGCACCACCATCAGCCCCTCTCAGCCCGCCAACTTCCACCGAAGTTGAGGAGAGATCGTCGCTTGCGTCAGAGGAGTTCGAAGCAAGCAACTTCCCCTCCGCCGCTGCTGGCCGCTCAGTTCAAACCGCCGATAGCAATGTGCATACTGTAGCGCGAAGCCCCAGAGACCAGTTGATGACCACACAGCAACCTCAAACTCGCCACCTACAAAACCAGCAGTACTGGTTTCCGCTAAATTTGACGTCAATTGACTTGGGACATCATCGAGGCCTGGAGGCGCAACATCAGCTTTAAGAACTCCGGCGCTCCCAATAGAATCCAAGCTGTATCTAATAACAAACTTAGAAGTGAATTCGATACCGCAGAGCAAAGAGATGACACCATCAATCGCTAAGAACTCACAGCAGATACATCGAACCGCTCGCAGACTGCTGCCGATGATCATCCTCAAGGGGTCTCCAGGGGACGTTCCCTGAGGACTTGGTGACATTATCAACGGGCAGAACCCCAGACTGACCAGACGCGATTATCAAGGAGGAGGATTTGAAATTCCGATTCAACGCTCCAAGCGGAACCCCGGTTTTGTACAATGCAGTTTTCGTCGCGCAGCCTTCCGTCTGGCGCAAGTGTGAAAATGGGCAGGATTTGTGTTGATCATCGGCATGTATCGAGGTACACCACGTTCCTGCAGTGTCACAAGTGCCTGGGCTTCAGCCACACCAAAAGCAAGTGTTCGACGACGGACGAACAACACCTGTGCACTGCAGTGAATCCACCCACACCACAACTGACTGCCTAATAAAAAGCCGTCCTCAAATGCATCAATTGTGTCAAGCACAGCAGACGTTACAACGCATCCATCACTTCTTTTAGCGCTACATCCCAGCTGCCCACAGTTGCTCTCCGCAGAACAGGATCATTGATGAGAATAGATTACGGTGCCGCATAACCCCATTATTGATTTTAAAATAGTGAAGCGATACGAAAATGGATAATTAAATGTATGTATGTTTATATTAGACGCCTAGAATGCTATCAATATTTTTTATTATTAAATTCATAATGCTAAAATGTTATTCACGAGGAATGTTGTTCTATAAATGTGACCACAATGTAAAGGGGATATGTAACTCGGACGATATGTATCAAATAGCGTTCTGCCTGAATACATACACCTAATTAAAGAATCGAGAAACAAAATAATGACTGCGACAAATGGAACATATTGACCGGTAATTGTAAACCGATACCTTAAATTTTATATCTGAGTTGCAGGTGTTACCAATTGTATATCTATGTATAATGTAATGGGGAGAATGTTACTCGGAAGAACATGTATCAAATCGCAGTCTGCCCGAACATAATCTCAAAACAGAATGATTTATTTAAATTGGTGTATTATTTTAAATAATATTGTTAGAATATATATGTGTGAATAGGTGATACAACAATGAGATGCCTTGCCCAGGCAGTTATGTATCAAATAGCTGCTGGAGATATACTCCCTAACTAAGTTGTCATATTTAATGTAGTATTTTAATTATTAATATTATAATGTTAGAATAAAAATATTTATAAACCTGAAATGTATAGTATAGTATATGACCATAACGTGTAAAGGAATATATTGCAGGCAGATATGTATCAAATAGCGTACTGCCTGGAAATATAACCTAACTAAGTGGTCATATTGTGTAGTATTTTAATTATAAACGTATAGTATTGTTAGAACAAAAATATTTATGAATACGAAATGTATAGCATATATTACAATGTGTAATGGAATATTTTACCCCGGACAGACATGTATCAAATCGCAGTCTATCCGAGTGCATACTCTCAAATAAAAGAAAGTAGCGCAACAAGACGCGTTTATCGACCAAACGCCTAATTCAGTATTATGATAAATATATTAGTTATTATAATTGAATTAGTTCAACCCCACCTATAATTGTATAATGATAGAATATGTATCTTTTAATTTGTATAACCAGTATGATACGATGTAACGAGGGGATATGTTAACGGACAGATATGTATCCGTCGCATGTCCGGGGAACATACTCCCTAATAACCAGTCATATCTGAAACAGTTTAAAAATGTTTAATGATAATATGTTAATATTTATGAATAAATGTGTATAGTGTATTATTTGTAATGGGGATATGTTATCTGGCCAGATACGTATCAAATCGCGCGTTCCGCCAGAGGACATATTCTCAAGTGAATAAGTAAAAATTGCCATTATAAAACAGTAAGTCCCTAATGTGAATAAGATTGTAAAATATGTTAATCCGCAAAGCAATAAAAAAAAAAAAAAAAACCCTAACCTAACCTAACTATTAACCTAACCTAACCCTAACTAACCCTGCCTGGCCTGGCTGGCCTGGCTGGCTGGCCTGGCCTGGCTGGCTGGCTGAGCCTGGCCTGGCTGGCTGGCCTGGCTGGCTGGCCTGGCCTGGCCTGGCCTGGCCCTGGCCTGTTGCAATGGCCTGGCCTGGCCTGGCCTGTGGCCTGGCCTGGCCGGCCTGGCCTGGCCTGGCCTGGCCTGGCCTGGCTGGCCTGGCCTGGCCTGGCTGGCCTGGCCTGGCCTGGCTGGCTGGCTGGCCTGGCCTGACAGGCTGGCCTGGCCTGGCCTGGCCTGGCCTGGCGCAGCCTGGCCTGGCCTGGCCTGGCCTGGCCTGGCCTGGCCTGGCTGGCCTGGCCTGGCCTGAGCCTGGCCTGGCCTGGCTGGCCTGGCCTGGCCTGGCCTGGCCTGGCTGGCCTGGCCTGGCCTGGCCTGGCCTGGCCTGGCCTGGCCTGGGCTCGGCCTGGCTGGCCTGGCCTGGCTGGCCTGGCCTGGCCCGCAGCTGGCCTGGCTGGCCTGGCCTGGCTGGCCCTGGCTGGCCTGGCCTGGCCTGGCCTGGCCTGGCCTGGCTGGCCTGGCTGGCCTGGCCTGGCCTGGCCTGGCCTGGCCTGGCCCTGGCCTGTTTCGGCCTGGCCTGGCTGGCCTGGCCCTGGCCTGGCCTGGCCTGGCCTGGCCTGACTGGCCTAGCCTAACCTAACCTAACCAGACATGGTCCAAGAGGCGGGAGTTCTGGGCCTTACAATGAACCATAAGTTGTTTAACCACGTTAAAAAGCGTCTGTTGTGAGTCCAGAACCTTCTAACAATTAATAAACAGCGAAATTGAGCTGGGGCCTGAACGGAGATCGCAGGACGATATACACCGCCGTGGTAGAACCGGTCGTCGCTTTTGCCAGCGAGCGCCTGGGCCCCAGCAACGAAGAAGGTCAGGTGAGCGCCTCAACATGAACAACGCCTTCATTACCGCAGAAGATTATTAGGGCATACAGGACGGTCTCGCTAAACTCAGCCCCTGGCCTTGCTCGCCGGATTCTTCGCCCGGACCTCAGGGTCCGGGAAGCCACTCTTACGGTCAAGAGGCCGTTCCCAACAGTGATCGGTGACCGGGGGCTTGAGGTCCTGTGCCCTATATCAGCTGCCACATCCGGCGGAACAGGTAGGGCCGGAGTTCGTTTGTCTGGAGGGCGGTGCAGACGTCTCCCAGATACTTCCGTCATAAGATCTTCACCGGACGGAAGTAAAAATAGAAGGTAAAGTCGGCGCGGCATTGTCATTTGGGACGGTGCCACCAAAACAAAGTCAAAAGAAACTAAGTTGGAGACTTCTGCACCCGTCTGCCAGGCGGAACTGCAGCTCTCCATCAGGGCCGTCAGTGGCACTTCAACATCCTGCACGAAGCTGCAAAATACAGTGACTCAAGGTCCGCCCTAGAGACACTAAGTAGATGACTCCCACCGCTGGCCGTAGAGGCGAGAGGATATCGCCAAACCCCTGACAAATCAGGGCGACTCTCTTGACCTCTGGATTAAAACACATGCGGGTGTGAAATTAACAAAGCGGACCTTCTCGCGAAGGAGGCTGCCCTGCGTACAAAGAGACAGCCCGTTTGCTGTAGGAGATCTTGACCCGAGCTGATGGTTCAGAATACTCTCTACCAGAATCTGTAGGTCGCCGTTAATGAAACTGTCGGTACCGCTCCAACTTCAGGACAGCCTTAGATCGTGGAGAACTGTAGCATCTTGCTCTGTAGCAGTCCTCTCTTTGGTGCTGGTTTCGCATCGCAGCTCTTACTATAACACTGTGGTCCGCCGGCCCTTCGCTGCACGGCGGTACAGTGCTGTACATTGATGGGTAGCGGAGGTGTCGAGCCAAATACATCAGGCTATAGAGTCCGCCGCGTCTCAGCAGGGCCGCAGAATCGCGCATGCCCAGTCTCATGGCATGAAAGGCATC
This sequence comes from Lamproptera curius, assembly GCA_029286875.1. Classification (NCBI taxonomy): domain Eukaryota; kingdom Metazoa; phylum Arthropoda; class Insecta; order Lepidoptera; family Papilionidae; genus Lamproptera; species Lamproptera curius. The sequence continues at coordinate 19,694 of JAGSMT010001912.1, read as the reverse complement.
CGCGCATGGGACGGCGGAAGTAGCACAACGCGCACGTCGCCCATCCGACACACGCGGTGTTTGGTGCAATCTTTTTGGCGGCTCGTTGGGCATTTGACCCAGACAGTGCCATTGCCTCTCCGCCAATTTCCTTAACTTTAACGTCGACGGTTGACGATTTCCTACTGTTGCTGTGCCTCCGCGACATCAGTTTACTGATGGCTGGATCGTCTAATCAGTGACCGCAGTTCGACTACATTTCTGGGGTCTCAGTGCGTACATCACTCTCCAGGTCTCCTTCAACCTTCCGCGAGTGTCAGCGCGCTTTCTGCGGGTAGTGCAACGTCTCGCTTTCAGCGCCCCGGTCCTGTAACTTAGATTTGACGCGGGATGTCTAACGCCTTACTAGATCCGGCCGCCTCGTTTTTGCCCTCGGGGACGATGCTGTACGACGCGCCTTTTCTGCCTCAGGCTGCAGCGTGCGTGTTTCTGAACTTGGGACGCTGCCAGTTTTCCTCCTGTTTCTTTCCCATACCGCTGGTGAGGCCTTCTCACCTAGTCCACTCTCGAGTGTGGGGTGGCTGCCGAGAAGTCACTGTGGATGTTTGTGCGGCATCGCGTCTCCCGCGGCTACCTCTGTGGCAGCCAGCAGATTTCTTCTTCTCTTGGACACCTCACTGCGGCGGCTCACCCTATGCTGCCAGTCTCGCGACCGCAGCACTTCCACCACCCTGGGCCAACCTCATGGTCCCACCCTGTCAGTTTCTGTCCGCGCCACGGCCAGGCCGGTACCCCCATATCTAGGAGCGTTCCCCTATCCTGACCTGGGACGCCGGATGGGAAGGTCTGACATCACCGGAACTAACCTAACTATTGCCTAACTTCTTCTTCTTCTTCTTATTTTTTTTTTTTTTTTTTTTTTTTTACCGTTGGAAAATCGGCTTACAGATTCCCGCCAGAGTATGAGGGGGCAGCAGGGGATAGCCAGGGCTCCCGGACTAAGGTGGGCGGCCAGTATACCACTGAAACCAGTTGTTCTTTCTCATGACGCTGTAGCCCGGGGCCGCGGGCACTGATCACAGTCTTCAGCGACCCCGGCGCGACCAGCCTCCAGGCCTCTTCTCCCGATTGTCAGGACTGGAGACGTCACTGCCAGGCGCCATGCCGGAACAGCACGGCGCTCCTCTTGAGGCCCCCGCTCTCTGGGCGGCGGGCGCCCTCTTGCCGCGGGAGGCTCTCCATCACAGGGAGTGCGCGCGTACGCCACTCTTCAACCTGGCCTTCTTCTGCGGGTATGCGAGGCGCTCCAGCTACTCACCAATCGCTGCAGCCTCCTTGAGCCATCGTCCTCGCAGAAAGCGGGGACGGCGCCAACCTTTCGCTCTCTAGCATCCTGCACTTTTCGGCAGGAAGCGAAAGGTGCCCGACTACGCAGCTGGCGTTTGCTCCCGACCCAGAGCTGAGCACTCTTCCAGCGCAATGTTGAGCCGTCTCTTCGCTTTATACGCCACGATGGTGCGCACTCCTCTGTGGGCTCCCTACCAGCCGCAGCACAGGCCTCCAGAAGGCAGCCGTGTCCGAGACCTGCGTCGCGGCGCGATGTCAAAGGGCGTGTCTCTTTCTAGCACCACTTTGGGAGCAGGACGTATGGCTTCTATGGTTTTGATGGCCAGCGCGGGGTGCTCCATGTAGCTCCACTCCTGGCTGCAGGGGCGCAATTCTGTCTCTGCCCCTTATCTGCCCGAGGGCGGCCTGCAGCTGAGACGATACCTCCTCGCGCAGAAAAGTGACGCGGATTTCTCCATCCCCTAGGTCAGGGCAAGAGCCAGCCACAGGCACCTACCGCCTCGCCGGAATGGTCAGCGTGGCCATGCAGCCGGACGCCAACGCCCTCTAGGTTCTTCTTAATACAACCGTAACTCTCTCGCACGGAGGTGTCGGCCCCAGATGCCCATTACTGCAGGACCATGGACTAACTGACTCCGGCGTAGGCGGCGACAAGGAGCTGCTAGGTCACTCAGTGGGGAGCAGTCTCACCGAGCTGCCACTACTCTCGCCACTCCTGAAAGCGCTCAAAATGGGCGCAAACCTCCGTAATCAGCGGTCACAGGTTTACAAGGCCAGAATATTTCATCGTCAGCGGCGTGTGCGGACGCAAACGACTATATGGGCGTCGCAGGTAAGCTGCTGTTCGAAGCCCGTAAATAAAGGGCCTCGGATTTCAAACGCCACCTCTGGTCTAAGCCGCCGGATACGCCCAATTGCCGAGCGACGGCGGTGGCGAGGTACGCAACCCTGCGAAGATTGGTGCCACGGGCGGTGACGGTGTCGTCCGCGTGGCTGCGTGACTCGACACCCTCGATATTACGCCACAGCTGTGCTTTAATCAAAACAACGTTCCACAGAAGCGGTCCCAACGCCAGCCCTGTGGAACTCACGACTACCTCGATGGTCCGGGCACCATCTCGGCACGGGAACTCTGAAACGTCGATGCGACAGGTGGTGATCACCCTTTGCAGGTAGAGCGCACCCGTGGTATCGGGCGCCTCAGCATATGCGGGCCCAGGGCCAGGTGTGCGTGCGTTGGCGATGTCGGTGACACCGCCGTACCTCACCCCGAGACACGCATCCTGCGTCGGGACCTGACCCGCAACTTCCGCGTGGACAGTCGACCGGCCTTGCGACCATGCAGCCTCCGCGCCAATTTGGACCAACGTGCTCCAAATTGCAGACGATGCGGGACGCCGAACCCGCTCGCAGGCTGCTGCTATGGTCATACTGAAGAACGTCTCCAAAAGGACGTTCCCTCTGAGAACCTGGTCAGTATAGTCTAATAAGCAGAACCCGGAACTCACCTGACGATCATTAAACAGGAGGAGGACTTGGTTATGCCACGCTCAAACCCGGAACCCCAACTTATACACAGCGCCGTCTACTACTTTTGGCCGCGTCTGGCGCAGGTCTGCGCACAAGCCTGGGCTGAAGTCTGCGTCGACCTCAGCGTATCCACATTGAAGAATTCATGCCTTTCCTGCAATTTGCAAGTACTAAGCTTCGGCCATACTAAGAGCAAAGTGTCCGTCAACCAAACAACTGCGCGCACCACATTGTTCCTCCACACTACGTGACTGCATAATAAATGATCAGCAAATTCACATAAATTGCGTCAAACACAACACTCGATTTCAAGCACCACAGCTACGCGCAGCGCCACATCACTGACTGCCCACTTCAGTTTCGCGGGAGACGAAGGTATTGACAAAATGGAGTTATGGCTGAACTAATTGCAAAAACCCTAATTTTTTGCAATGCAACGTCGATAAATCCAGAACAATGGCACAGGGTTGCAGGCTCCATTCTCTGTGATCCGATACCACCTAGCTCTCATATCCAGACCGTAGGCGCGTGTAACGAGGTGAAAAATTGTCAGGATTATTATCCATCAATTCTCCAACGGTGAGCGGGTCAGAGCATGCATACTGACGAAGAAGAGTAAGCTCACGTCTCGGCCTATCCTGGCTCTTCTTCGCCAAACCCTAGCAGTGATTCAAAATAACGACCGTAATAGAAAACATATATATAACCTCAAGCTTACATTGATGACGTGAACTCTAATAATGCCTTGGGCACTGGACGTCTTTCTACTCAGAAAGCCATGGGAGAACAAATGTAATCCTAGAGGAGACTGTGGTTGGCACCCATCGTGGGGGCAGAGGCGAACCCCAGGCACATCTACTTGAACTGGCACAGCAATGACTGCCATATGTATTTGAGAACCAACTACATTTGATACATCTCCACGGCCTTAACAGATCTTCCATCATCAGACTTCTCACACTTTTCATCCAGCGACCTTTGTATTAGCATCTCAGGATGGCATGTAAACATCAGGCATGCCTCTCACAACTGTACCAATGAGTTCAATTTCATCACAGAAACCCGCTTAAATAGGTCCGTGAAAATACCTCCCGTTTCTTTATCTGACAGAAAAAGCTAACTGGACATTATTCAGAAACACCCTTCATACCCTCATGGCGGTTCAGGAGATCCTCGACAAGTGTTGATGGATTAAGCCCTGGCGAATCGATTGCTCCTCCACATCCCCGGACCACCCATTCACCAGGCTGGGGCATCAGTAACTGCATAAATCTTGGCCAAAAATTACAAACACAGACCTCTGGTGGAACGGTAGTCTGAGGCCTCAAAAAATTGATAGACCTACCACCACAGTTTCCATACGGCTAAAAACAGAACCATAGACCACCTCATAGAACAAAAGAAATCAAAAAACTCTATACGCTTTAAACACTTCTGGGATGAGTCACAAAACTTCCGCAGTTCTGTAATTCTGTTAAAAGAGACGTATGGTCACTGACGAACAGACTCCTGAAAATTTAAGCACAGATAGCCCACCCAGCCCACCTGCCATTGCCATGGAATTTCCACCACCAAATGCAACAAGAGACTGCAGGCTCTTGAACATTCTACCTACCGACACTCAGACCTCGCGCACGCCATCCTGTACGTACATGCTGTAATGATCTCCGTAGATTCAAATGATGACCTACCTTTCGCGAGGAGGTAGTAGGTCATATATAAATGAACTTAAAAAAAGCTGGGCTGGACCGTTTAACAGCCCGATATACAATCAATTCCTTTAGCTTGCCCCAGCAATCACCGACATCGCCAGACCGTTTACTCTTCATCACTTCCCCGATCAATGGAAACCCGCATGCGTCAAAATCATCCCGAGCCAGGAAAAGAAGATACACCTCCCCTCCTGCAAACCGATTGGACTCATCCCGTTCGAGGCTATTGAAAAACTTCATCACAAAGATCCTTCACGCGGAGCTCCAGCCTGAAATAGTAAAACAGATTCCTTCAAGGGCAAACGCTGGCACCGGTTGACGCCATTAACAATTAATCGAGTGCCGGAAAACAAACAGGATAAGTTACAGGTTGCCGCCGTCTCCGCTCGACATCAGGGCGGCTTTTGACCTTTGCGGTGGCGGCCACTGTACCGTCTCCGAGTGCGTGCCCCAAACATCTACTGCCTTATAAAAAACTACTCCAGGACAGACGTCATCCTAGATCACGGCGGGTTCACGTGTCGAAACGAACAGATGCGTTCAGTCAGTGTGTGGACCTGCGCATGGAACATCATTCTTGATAGTTCTATTGCAAATCAACTACCACCTGGATGCACTTGCAGGCTACGCAGACGACGTGATATTCGGTTGTCACCACGCCAACAACATCAAACCGCCTGGAGAACTTACGGGCATAAGTGCTGCAGAAGATAGCGGACTGGGGCCAAAAGCGTCAACTCAATTCAGTGCCGCAAAAACGCAACATGCCTTTACACAAGGCCCGAACTCTGAGGTAGAGATGGAAGTCAAATCTGTAACTGTAAAGGATCAAACTCCTAGGTATTATTCTAGATGAGAAACTCTGTTGGCCGCCACATTTTGCAGCACGTTCTGGAAAGCAACACGAATATTTAATAAACTGTATGCTCCCCGACCAACCTGGTGCTCATCCGAGGAACGTGCGGACCATCTATCTTCAGGTCATCGACCAATCATCACTATGCTGCCAGGGGTGCCAGAGATGGTGAACAAACGATACATCGAATCTCTGACCAGCATACGTGGCTGCAAAACTATCAAGAGTTCCGCACCATCTCGACCTCTATACTCCCAACCTATCGAATTTACCCTTAGACCTCAAAATTCCCAGGAGTACACAAATCCGAAAAGTCCAGGCTCACAGGCACACCGAACTCCCCTCCCCAGGCCATCCCTATGAAGACCTGCTCCCGTCAAAGAACCTGTTACACACATCCCGCTAGAAACTCCTCAAAACCCTTACCCCTCTCAGCACCCTGCAATTCGGAACGAAGAATAGCCACCAGCCACTCAGTATACACTGACAGGCCAGCAGGAGGCAGGTCGATTAGCATGTTCTTCACCGACACAGAACACTAAAACACCCACAACCAAAAATACAAATTACAATGGCTACACAGTAACCAGGCAGAGCTATTTGCCATCCTGAAGCTTATGTAATGGATAGTAAGTAAGCTTTTAACACCTACATCTTCTCAGCTCTCTCTCCTCTTCAATATATAGCATATTAATAGAAGCAACCCTCTATAATAGTAGCAAATGTAACTCATCCACGACCAAAAACACACACAATATACAGGCTGGGTCAAAAGGACATTCAGAGTCAAAACGAGGAAAACTGAATGCGGCAGCAACAACGAACACATGCAAGCCTCAGACTACTCCCACAGTTGTTCTTGCTCTTGAGCAAAGCAGAACACACCACGCCACCTGGCAGTCAGACCTTTAAACTCTCCACGCAGGGAGTCACGCAAGCTGCTACCACTGTAATTTAAAAGATATAAAAATTCGAAATGCCGCTTAACATCATTCAAACTCCACAATACTCACGAATACGATACACAGTCCTACCTACACGGTTTAAGATCGTGCCAGACGACACCCTGCCCCTGCGACCAAAACCTCAAAACCGAAACAGCAAGACATCTACTGAAGCACCAGTGTTTAACTGCAAAAAGACACGATCATGAAGGGGGGCTTGCCACGTAAAGGTGTCTCTCCATAATTTGGATTGAAATTAATAAAGGAATCAGCTATGCAAATCCTACCTCATTTTGCGTAATCATCAAAATCAAACAAGCGATCGGCAGTTCACTTCCCTATAGAAAATGCAGCCCCACATATGCTGCTCTAAGCCATACCAAAAAGTAAGTCAATTGGAAGCCGACATCAAAACCAAAACTTAAGCGAAAAAAAAAAAAAAAAAGCTAACTAACACTTCTTCTTCTAACCTAACCTAACCTACTTCTTCTTCTTCTTCTTCTTGCTTCTTCTTCTTCTTCTTCTTTTTTCGCTAGGAGAACATACCTGGGTGCGGGGGGCGGGGGAATACCTCCGGGGTATGTGGGAATCGCCAAATAATGTACTAGGGCTAGATGGGCATTTTGGGTTGCCACAAAATGCCAGCAGGTGCTCCTCATATCCACTATCTGACAGGCCACGGCACGATAGACCCACCACGGCTCCACCAGCGGTGGTCTCGGGATGTGCAGACCCGCACACGCCGCGGCGTACCGGGCTTGTTGAGAACGCCAGCCTACCGGTTAACGCTCGTGCGCATGACCTCTGCGCCTCACGACTCTCTCAGGGCTCGTACAATGGCAGCATACCGCGCCACCAGCTCCCCGTAAGGCGGGACATCATCAATTTGTTACGGCTACGTCCCCATGGTCTCCTTCTCAGATTGAAGCGCCTCCCGCTCTCTCGTACCTCAACCCCTCTTCTTTCGTGGACATATCCTCCACCGTCCTCTACTGCCTTCCACTTTTCTTCCTTTGCAACCACCGCGGCCGTTAATGTTGGCGATACGCCACGCACCGATAGCAGCCCGTAGCGCGCTGCTCGTGCTCGACCCGAAAGGACACGCCGTGATGGGTGTGTTCAACCGTGTCTCTCTCCTCGTCGCAGTGTGGTGGCACCGCGTGGTTCCCCTTCCTTTTGTTAACTGCTGGGTACAGCCCGGCAGCCATGCGGTCAGTACACCTGTGGCAAAACGATTAGCGCACCGTGTGTCTTTATTCACCCTCGTAGAACGCCGGTCGGATGGATTACTGCTGGGCTCCGCGCTACGCTCGTGGCTCAAGAAGCCCACTCCTCCATTCTCCAATTCTGTCCCTCATTCCGTTTTCTTCCCAGCCGACGGATCTCGCCCCTGGGTGGTAAATATGGCCATGTGCGCGCCAGAATCGTCAGCGAGCTTGGCGTCGGTCGGGCGCTCCAGCGAGCAGGCATACCCGCGTCCTGGAGATGTGGTTCGATAGCCGCGCGCACCATGCATCATCCCTCTGCAGTCTACCGAGTGCGAGCTGGTTTTGCGGGCGTGGGTGTTTCGGCCCGGATCGGCGCATGAGCCACGCTGGACGATGATCATGTACTGTGGCACAGTTTCCCGGCGCATGAGGCTCAGGCCCCGGTGGGAACCAGCAGAAGCAGAACTCTGCGGCTTTCGTGACCTTCACGGAAAGACGGCGGAAGTATTCACGAAGGACCAACGTCCATCGAGGACCGAGCCCCAGGTATATCATTGTTTGGTGATGCGGCTGATCCTCGATTTTCACTCCCACAACGACCTCCGCCTGGAGACGGCGCGCGTTTCTCAGCCACGTAAGCTCAGGGCCTCAGTTTCTAAGGCCAGTGAGCTAACCCGCGGATGCGCTGGACCCGCGGCATTTGCCGCTGTGGCGAGATGGATTCTCTCACCGGTACATCACCGCGGCATATAACTGGTGTATCGTCTGCGGTAACACACACACGACCTCAGCTCACACGCAGGTTGGCGCGCCGCGGGCACTGGGTCCGATCCTATATTCCGCTGGTCCGGGCCAGAACCCGATCCTTGCGGACATACCAAACAACTGGTCTCCAGGCCTCACTGTATGGTGTAATACGGCGCGCTCGAGAGGTAGTTGCGCCCAGGTGCGCTGGAGAGTACCTCCAGTGCACGCGCGGCGTCTGAACCGTCTCGATAGTCGTCGGGCGGGAGTTGAAGAAGGCGTTTGATATGTCCGCGACATGGCTTCACCCCACAGGGCACTTCCTCTTCTGGTGTGTCCCTCAGACGGGCATTGCCCCGATCATTGAACAGCCCTACCGAGCCGTCATGTTGATTCTCATCGGGTTCGGGACATTCAACAATTGTCCAGGTGCTTGACGAGTCGCGCCGCTACTATACGCTCGAAGATCTTGCAAGTCTCGTCAAGCAGCACGATGGGGCGACCGGCAATGGTTGGTCTTCGGGCTTCCGTTCTTCACAGCAGCGCCAGCTTCCACGCTTCCAAAACCGCGGCACTCGACCCTGGACGAGCAGTTGGTCAAAACGGAGTACTGTTGGCTCCACATCTCTTCATCGCGAGGACCGGAAAGCGCGCCCTGGTAACCGCCGTCAGGTTCTGGGTGTTACCGTATTTTTGAGGCCCATTTTGCTGGACCGCACCGCGAGTTCCGCAGGTGTTATGGGCGGGGTGTCCTCGGTCGGCATCATCTTCAATTTCTCGGTGTGTCGTCGTTGTCGGTCGGCCAGATGTAAGAGGTCCAGATCACTGCTGCCGGAATCCGGGATTTAGGCCTGCGACTAGCGGGGCGGCCAGGCACAGTTTTTGCCGCACCCACTTATAGGAGACTTACCCAAGGGATCTTCGATCGCGTCTACAGCCATTCCCTGCCGCCGCTGGTCTTGGCGGCCTTCGATGCTAGCATCAAGGGGCGAACCGGGCCCGCTCTATTATTAACCGTAGATGGCGTCATCACTACTGTTTGGGTCGCCAATGCGTCGACGTCTGATACCTCTTATAGCGGCTGAACAGGCCTCGTCCTCTCTTGCTGCGGGTGGTGGTTCAGGCGCCACCAATACGTTTGACGTCGAAGACCTGCGTGTCCCGCGCGCGGCGGCATCGAAGCGTCGCAAACGCCGTGCATGGCCTCCCTCAGCCCATTCCGCACCTCGTCGGCGTCGTCGGAGGGGCAGGCGCCGCCAAGAGATGCGACAGCGGCGTACCTCTTGGAGAGATCGCGGTCAGGCGGTTCGGACCATCTCGGGCTACGCCAGGTGGTAATATGGCCCAAATTCGTCGTGTCAGCAGAGATTTCAAACGTTATATCAACGGTCCGGGGTCGCATGCCTCACAGACCCGCAGTTGGTAGCGCGGCGACCGGCTTCAGGCTGATAGTAGGTCGACTAATGACTCGCGTATCGTCAGACGCAGGTGCTGGTCGTGCCACGATTAACCAGCGCGCAAGGTTGGTTCATCCCTCCTCTACTGCGCGGCCTCGCATCTCCTCGCTGGGAACCCCAGAGCGTTGGCTGCGTTGAAGTCCTGGGTACAGGTGACAATCATTCCACCGATGATGACATGCGTCAGCCGTATGAAGGCCTCGAAGTCGACCAGGGCTTTGTTGGGAAGTAAGCCCTGTGATTTGGGTTGGCAGCCCACGGAAAGCCTGGCGCTTTGTATCATCTCTCTTGCAGATGCGGTGATCAGGACGAAGAGTACGGGCGGCAGATGGGTCGCGTCCACCACCCAGATTGCGCATCTCAGTGAGGACGCAGGGGTACGGCTCCGCTTACACAAGGAAATGCCAACTGGAACCACCACGCGCGGTTTTGCTGTGGGGATCACATGGGCGAGGCGCAGGTGGTTTCCGAGTCTCGCCAAGGTCTATGCGGTCGCCGTTATTGGGCTTCCATCAGTACCGCTCCAGCGTCAGGGCCCATATTAGATGTCGTGGAGACCTGTGGCATCTTTATCTTCTTAGCGATTCCTCTCTTTGGTGCTGGTTTTTGTCCCCGCAGCTCTTTTCTAACACTGCTGGTCGCCAACTTCGCACCACAGCGCGCAGTGTAGCGCGTTGGAGCCGGTGGAGTGACCCAGTGAGCCGCATCGAAACAGAGTCCGCGCGGTCGTCTGTAGTACAGAGTCGCACTTGTGTGATCTGCGCGCGCCAGGCAGCATCGCATGGGACGCGCGGTAACGACGCGCACGTCCGCCATCGACGCGCACACCTTGAATTGTTTTGGGTGCGATCACTTTTTGGCGGCCTCGACTGGGCGGCCCAAAGCCCGTACCATGTAGCCCTCCTCTCCGCCAAAATTGTAACCTTTATATCGACGGATGGACGGTTTCCTGCTGCGGCTATGGCACTCCGCGACACCTCGGACGCAGTGGCGGAATCGTCGATCCCGGTGACTCGCAGCTCAGCGCGCTTCTGGGGTCTCGAGATGCGGTACCGCATCTCCAAGTCTCCTTCAGCAGCTTGTGCGGTGCGTCCGGCCTTTTTCTTTCCCAGCCGTACCCAGCGATCTATAACACAACGCCCCAGTCCTGGCCAACCCGTTGTGCCGGATGTCTAGCGCTTTTAGATCGACGGCTCGTTTGCCCTCTGAAGGACGTCTTTCGCTGCAAGCTGCCCACTACTCCGGGGCTGCAGCGTTATGATAACGCTGCGGAACTTCCAGGACAACAGTTTTCCTCCTGTTTCTTACCCTTTTTACGCTTCGTGGGCCTCCACCTGGTCACTCTCATTGGCCAGAGTGGGGTGGCTGCAAGCCGCGGTGTTTGTGCGGCGTCGCGTCTCGCAGCAGCTGCCTCTGGCGGCAGCAGTTTCTTCTTCTGGACCTCCACAGGCGTAACAGGCCAGGGTTGTGGGGTGGCGGGTAGACACCACCCGGGGTTTCCGTATCTTGTGTGGCCCTCGGCTGGTTGTTGTGTGTGTTGTTTCTTGGCACTTTCACTCCGTCTGTCAGCGGCGTAGCCAGTGGAGGCGCAGACGCGTCTCAGGAAGCCGGTCTTGTAGAGGCTTCAGACGGGCATCAGTCGGAAACGCTCGACAGGAAAACCGCTTCCGCGGACCTTACTCTGCAGCAACTCTTCGACGTTGACGGGGATACGGTCTGGTGCCTCCCTGAAGCTCGCTTAACGTTCACAGGCTCGGTTTCTGAACCACGACACCAGAGCGTGTGTTGCATGCCTCCAGGGCTCACGTCCTCGAATGTCCTTGGGAGGGCCGCATGACTCTTATCAGGCTGGTCAGGTCTTTCAAAGCCTTCAGGGCCCTATCATTTTGGACAAACCTGTTTATAGATTCAAGGCCTCGATTGTCCGGGGCTTTAGTTTCGCCGCCAATGACCGCCTTCGTCTACGCGTCCAAATGAGGACTCGACAACCGATAGGCGTATCAGTGGATTCTGATCCCTATCCATAGACTCCTTTTCGGCCTGGACCTTGAGCCTTCCACTGGAGGCCGAGGTAGTCTTTTTGTATAGCCAGAGCCGACGTATTCACCAGGTGATTCAGTGGTCTTCGCGCTTAGTGCCCTTGCCCTGGTGTTGCAGTATAAGTCGTCGGGCGCCTTCCGTTCCTTCCCACGCACCTCTTGCGAGCGTCTTCTCATCATGCTTCCTGACGTCGTCCTTGTCGTGGGACAGGAGACCAGTAGTCATTGCCGCTCTCGCCCTCGTCAGGTTCTTCCTGCTGGCGTTTGCTGGATTCTGGGTAACGGGCGTTATGACTGTATATCCACTTCGCCTTTCTGTTGCGATCAGGTGTCCCTGTTATAAGCCTGATGTCGTCGATGTGTCTTCTCCTCACCTCCTCCTCCCCTCGCGGTTGCTTGGTCCCCGTACCACATGGACCTGGCCCACAGAAGCGGGTGTAGGATTTAGCAATGCCGGACCCACGGGGAATATTTTTCAGCTCATGCTTTCGCAGTTGCTTGTGATCTGGGAGTTCTAGTGCCCTCACGACGAGCCTTCTCCGCCATACATCCAAATGAGCACAAAAATAAAGATCGGGTAATTTTTGGTTTCTTCCTCGGGAGGTTTTTTTTTTTTTTTTTCATCGTTCACCATGTATATGATGATGACATTATAATATTTTTTTTTTTTTTTTTTTTTCTTTTTTTCTCCCTCCCTTCCCTGCTTCCACCAGGCGCGCTCTGACACTGCTGGTCTTGCGACTAACAACTTCCCACCCTGGGTAACCTCATGGGTCCACCTGTCAGTTTTCTCCGCGCCGGCCAAGCCGGTACCCCATGGGAGGCGTTCCCCTATCACCAGCCTGGGGACGCGCGCCGGATGCAGAATCGAGCGCTCCACCACCGGAACCTAACTGCCTAACTTCTTCAACCTAACTAGTAACCTAACTTCTTAACCTAGCCTAACCTTCTTCTTTTTTTTTTTTTTTTTTTTTTTTTTTTTTTTTTTCTACATGGGAAACCTTTTACTGCGATTGCCCAGGGGCAAAGTGCCTCAGGGTATTAAGTCACCAGGTATGTAGTAGGGCTAGATGGGTGGGTGCTAAGGTTTACCCTCAAACCAGCGGTGCTCCCTCATATCCGCTATCGGCAAACCACGGCGATAGACCCACCACGGCTCACGCCAGTTGTCTACGGGATATGTGCAGACCCTTTTTGTCGTGGGCGTGTAGAGCGCTAGTGAACGCCAGCTACCGGTCAACGTGTCACGATGCGCGCGGGCACTCTGCGCCTCGCGACTCTCAGGGAGCTCAGTACAGTAGGCGGCGCCCCACGCCCGCCACCCTGAGCTCCCCATCTAAGGCGGACATCATCATTTGACGTCTGCGCCTTGGTCTCTCCTTCCTCGGGATTGAAACCTCCGCTTTCTCTCGTGCGCTCGGCCTCTCTGATGTAACTATCCTGCAAATTCCTCTGCCTTCCCACTTTTCTTCCTTGCTCCCCAGCCATGGCGGATTAATATTGTAGCAGCCATCCGCACCGATGCGGCCATCGCGCTTTCTCGTTGCTCGACCCACGGACCGCCGTGATGGTGTGATCGGCCGTATCTCTCTCCTCGTCGCAGTGGTGGCTACGTGGTTTCTTCTCTTTCTCGTTATTTTGGGTACTGGCCGGAAACGGCCGTGCCCGGTCCGGTACCTGGGTGGGAAACGGAAGGTTAGCGCACCGTCTTCTCTTACCTCGTGGGAACACCGGTCGGATAACGCACCGGGCTCACGCTGCATCGCGTGGCTCAAAAGGGCCGCGCTCCTCCCGTGCTCAGTGCCACCTCGTTTCGTTCTTCAGCCGACGGATCTTCAGGTGGTAATATAGCGGCCATGTGGCACCGCGGTCAATCGGCAAGTGCCTTCGCGTCAGGTCAGGGATATGGCTCCGGCAGGGAGCATGCCGTCCTCGAACCAGTTCGACCAACCGCGAACTGCCCACGTGGCCATCATCCTCTGCCCAGTCACCGAGGGCGAAACTGGTTTTGGTGGTAACAGGTCTTCAGCCCAGATCGGCGCGCCGGCCATGGACATTGATCGTATTATGCCCATGTACGGTTTCCGGCATGCAGTCAGGCCCCCAGGTCAGGAAGCAGCGAAGCCAGGGTCCTGCGGCCTTCGTGACCTTCACACGGAAAGGCAACGGAAGTGTTCCGCGAAAGGACCAACATCCGTCGAGGACAGAGCCCAGGTATGTCGTGCGGTGGTGGCGTCCTCGTCCCCGGCGACCGCCATCTCTCTAGAGCGGCGCGTTCCTCGGCCCGCGTTGAAAGCATAGGGCCTCAGTTTTTCTAGTAGTGAGGCCTAATCATATGCGCTGAATACATGTACTACTGCCGCCGTAGCGATGGTTATCTCGCCCAGTGCGCTCTTCCCGCAGCGCATACTAAACCCAGCCGTGTCGTCTGCGTAACGCGACCTCACTCCGCGAAAGGTTTGCGCCACGGGCACTGGGTCGTAGCCTATGTTCAGGTCGGGCCCAGGCCGATCTGCGGGACTCACAAACAGCGCGGTCCCAGGCCTCGTATCGGGTATAACGGCGCGCTCAGGAAGGTAGTCGCTCAGTGCGGTGCAGGTATTTCAGTGACGTCTGAGGCAAATCTCCGATGTCGTCAGGGCGGGAGTTGAGGCATTCGTGTCAGCGGCACGGCAAGCCACCCCACCCTGGGCCACCCTCTGGCATCCACTCAGACAGGCGGTGCCCCGATCGTTGAACGACTGGAGGCGAAATCGTGTTGATTCTCGCTCAGGTTTCGGACCGACATGTCCAGGTGCTGACGGGTCGCGCCGCTGCTATGCGCTCGAGATCTTGCAAATCTCGTCAACGGCGCACGATAGGGCGGCCCGACGACGGTTGAACCAGACTTCCACGTTAACGCGCAGCTTTCCACACTTCTAGCCATGGCACTCGACCCTGGACCAGGCAGTTGGTAAAACAGCCAATGCTCGCGGCTCCATCTCCTCCATCGCGCGAGACAGAGCGCGCCCAGTATACGTCGGGGCCTGGGCATATTTTGAGCCATTTTGGGATGCGCCACCACGCGAGTTCCACAGGTGTTTATGGGCGAACCGGTCCTCTCGATCATCATCTTCCAGTGCTTTATCGGTAGCTTAGTCGTTGGACGGTCGACCCTAGATGGAAGGGTGAGATTACTCTGTTCCCGGAGATCCGGGTTGAGCACTGGGTAGCTGGCAGGGCAGCCAGGCACAGTTTTTGCACCCATTTGCCAGGAGCTTACCCGGATCTATCGCGTCTGTATTCCTCGCACGCTTCTGTCACCGGCCTTCGATGGCGGCGCATCCCAAAGGCGAGACGGGCCGCTCGGTATTCTTCATAGACGGCGTCCTCAGCTGTTGGTCTTGGCCGTCGCCGTCAGCGGTACCTCTCTTAGCGACGGAGACCGCCATTACTCTGCTGCAGGTGGTGCAGTTCAGGCCTCACAATATGTTTGGCGTCAGGGCCTGAAGTGTCCCGCGCGCGGCATCGAGGCGTCACCAGAAACGCAAATCATGGCCTCTCTCAATATTCCTGCCTCGTCGACGTCGTCGAGGCAGAAGCGCCCAGGATGCGACGACGGCGGCCTCTTGGAGGTCGCGGTCAGTGATTCAAGAGACCATCTCAGGCCACCGCCAGGTAGTATTGTAAGCCAGATTCGTCGTGTCCTTTGTGAGATGTCGAAATGCGGTGTATCTATTGAGTCCGGAGAAATTCATCCTCCTGAACCCGCCCGGTTAGTAGCGCGGCGACCAGCCGAGCTGATGAAAGTCGGTCGACTATTGACTCGCCATATCGTGGGCAAGGTGCAAATCATGCCACGATTAACAGCACAAGGTTGGTGGTTTCGCCCACTCCTCTACTGCGCAGCCTCTTGCGTCTGTCTTTGGGAACCCAGAGCGTTGACTTCGCGTTGAGTCCCACCACGATCTGGGTGACGTCGTTCCACCGATGACGGCAGTCAGCCGTGAAAGCCTCGAAGTCGGCCAAGGGCTGTTGGGAGAAATAGCCCTACGGTGAGGGTTTGGGTTACAGCAGCCACGTAGCCTGGCCTTTGAATCATGCCTCTTATGTAGATGGAGAACGATCCTGGGGCCGAAGAAGTGGGCGACAGATGGTCAACACCACCGGTTGCTGCTCCTCGATGGGACTTGGTATGAAGCCAGAGACGATAATGTCGCTTGACCCACTGCGCTGCGCGGTTTGCTGTAGGAGATCTTGACCCGAGCTGATGGTTCAGAATACTCTCTACCAGAATCTGTAGGTCGCCGTTAATGAAACTGTCGGTACCGCTCCAACTTCAGGACAGCCTTAGATCGTGGAGAACTGTAGCATCTTGCTCTGTAGCAGTCCTCTCTTTGGTGCTGGTTTCGCATCGCAGCTCTTACTATAACACTGTGGTCCGCCGGCCCTTCGCTGCACGGCGGTACAGTGCTGTACATTGATGGGTAGCGGAGGTGTCGAGCCAAATACATCAGGCTATAGAGTCCGCCGCGTCTCAGCAGGGCCGCAGAATCGCGCATGCCCAGTCTCATGGCATGAAAGGCATCCGCGCATGGGACGGCGGAAGTAGCACAACGCGCACGTCGCCCATCCGACACACGCGGTGTTTGGTGCAATCTTTTTGGCGGCTCGTTGGGCATTTGACCCAGACAGTGCCATTGCCTCTCCGCCAATTTCCTTAACTTTAACGTCGACGGTTGACGATTTCCTACTGTTGCTGTGCCTCCGCGACATCAGTTTACTGATGGCTGGATCGTCTAATCAGTGACCGCAGTTCGACTACATTTCTGGGGTCTCAGTGCGTACATCACTCTCCAGGTCTCCTTCAACCTTCCGCGAGTGTCAGCGCGCTTTCTGCGGGTAGTGCAACGTCTCGCTTTCAGCGCCCCGGTCCTGTAACTTAGATTTGACGCGGGATGTCTAACGCCTTACTAGATCCGGCCGCCTCGTTTTTGCCCTCGGGGACGATGCTGTACGACGCGCCTTTTCTGCCTCAGGCTGCAGCGTGCGTGTTTCTGAACTTGGGACGCTGCCAGTTTTCCTCCTGTTTCTTTCCCATACCGCTGGTGAGGCCTTCTCACCTAGTCCACTCTCGAGTGTGGGGTGGCTGCCGAGAAGTCACTGTGGATGTTTGTGCGGCATCGCGTCTCCCGCGGCTACCTCTGTGGCAGCCAGCAGATTTCTTCTTCTCTTGGACACCTCACTGCGGCGGCTCACCCTATGCTGCCAGTCTCGCGACCGCAGCACTTCCACCACCCTGGGCCAACCTCATGGTCCCACCCTGTCAGTTTCTGTCCGCGCCACGGCCAGGCCGGTACCCCCATATCTAGGAGCGTTCCCCTATCCTGACCTGGGACGCCGGATGGGAAGGTCTGACATCACCGGAACTAACCTAACTATTGCCTAACTTCTTCTTCTTCTTCTTATTTTTTTTTTTTTTTTTTTTTTTTTACCGTTGGAAAATCGGCTTACAGATTCCCGCCAGAGTATGAGGGGGCAGCAGGGGATAGCCAGGGCTCCCGGACTAAGGTGGGCGGCCAGTATACCACTGAAACCAGTTGTTCTTTCTCATGACGCTGTAGCCCGGGGCCGCGGGCACTGATCACAGTCTTCAGCGACCCCGGCGCGACCAGCCTCCAGGCCTCTTCTCCCGATTGTCAGGACTGGAGACGTCACTGCCAGGCGCCATGCCGGAACAGCACGGCGCTCCTCTTGAGGCCCCCGCTCTCTGGGCGGCGGGCGCCCTCTTGCCGCGGGAGGCTCTCCATCACAGGGAGTGCGCGCGTACGCCACTCTTCAACCTGGCCTTCTTCTGCGGGTATGCGAGGCGCTCCAGCTACTCACCAATCGCTGCAGCCTCCTTGAGCCATCGTCCTCGCAGAAAGCGGGGACGGCGCCAACCTTTCGCTCTCTAGCATCCTGCACTTTTCGGCAGGAAGCGAAAGGTGCCCGACTACGCAGCTGGCGTTTGCTCCCGACCCAGAGCTGAGCACTCTTCCAGCGCAATGTTGAGCCGTCTCTTCGCTTTATACGCCACGATGGTGCGCACTCCTCTGTGGGCTCCCTACCAGCCGCAGCACAGGCCTCCAGAAGGCAGCCGTGTCCGAGACCTGCGTCGCGGCGCGATGTCAAAGGGCGTGTCTCTTTCTAGCACCACTTTGGGAGCAGGACGTATGGCTTCTATGGTTTTGATGGCCAGCGCGGGGTGCTCCATGTAGCTCCACTCCTGGCTGCAGGGGCGCAATTCTGTCTCTGCCCCTTATCTGCCCGAGGGCGGCCTGCAGCTGAGACGATACCTCCTCGCGCAGAAAAGTGACGCGGATTTCTCCATCCCCTAGGTCAGGGCAAGAGCCAGCCACAGGCACCTACCGCCTCGCCGGAATGGTCGGGTGGCCCGGCCGGACCCAACCCCTCAGGTTCCTTTCCCTCTCTCTGGGAGGTGTCGGCCCCAATGCCCAATCGGACCGGACCCACGACTCCGGCGAGGCGGCGACAGGAGCTGCTAGGTCCTCGTTTGGGGAGCAGTCTCCCGGGCCCTTCTGCCACTCCTGGGAAAGGGCCTCAAAATGGGCAAAACCTCCATCGCGGTCGGACGGCCAGATTTTCATCGTCGGCGCGTGGCGGACGCCCAAACGCTTTGGGCGTCCCCAGGTGGGCGCGTTCGAGGCCCGTTGGGCCTCCGGATTTTTCAAACGCCACCTCTGGTCTGGGATGCCCAAATTTGGGCCCACCCCGGCGGTGGCGGGGTACGCCCCTGAGTTGGTGCCACGGGCGGTGCGGTTGTCCGCGGGCCGTGCTGTCGTCGCCCAACCCTCAAAACAACGTTCCCAAAAGCGGTTAACCCGCCTGTGGAACTCCACATTACCTCGATGGTCCGGGCCCTCCGGCAGGGAACTCGAATCGATGCGACGGGTGGGATCACCCTTTGCGGTGGGCACCCCGGGTATCGGGGCCTCCTTTATGCGGGAGGGCAGGTGTTGCGTTGGCGATGTCGGTGCCCCTAAACCCACCCCGGCCCGCCCTGCGTCGGGACCTACCCGCACCCGTGGACGTGGGCGCGGGCCTGGCCTCCGCCAATTTGGAACGTGCTCCATTGCGGACGATGCGGGCCCACGATTCTCTCAAAAGTTTTCCCACATTCCCTACCGATCGGCCCTTAGGCGGAGGGGCGGTGGGACGCCCCCTCCTTTTGGATGAGACGGTCCCTGTCTTACCTCTGGGTAAAGGCGGAACAGGCGAAAAAACCCTCCTCTGGGCTCAAGGGCGTCCCCTGGGCCCCGCCAGCGCCCGTCCCAATTCCATCGGGACCCGGGGCGGTGCGTTTTCCTTTCATTTAGAAGGGCCGAACTCTCCGGGTGAAACCTGGCGCTTCCGGAACGGGTGACCTTCCTCCATTGGGACCTGAAAGGTGCCGTTCCTCTCGCTTGGGAAAAAGCCCTCCGATCCCCTACCACTCGGCGCCAGACTCTCGTGGTGGGGGGCCCAGGAGACCTTTCCACCTTTTGGGGGCCGCCCCCACTGGTCCTTCTGGCGCCGCCAACGCTCCTCTCTGCCGCGGCGTCCTCGCTATTCCCACAAACCATCCTTTCTGCGGGGCGGCAATTCGCCTCAAGGGCCTCCCCCCTTTCGTCCACGACAAACGGGGTGTTGACGCCGTGCCGTCACTCTCTGCGCATCCGGATTTAGTTCCCGGCACCCGGCTTTTAGGGAAGAACGTTTGGCGGGACATCGACCGTCCCACCCATTTCGTCCCAGGACCCTCCCTCCCATCGACAATTTGGCGCAAAAACCCCGGCCTTTGCCGCCTCCCCCGCAGCTCTCGGTGGCCGAGGCGCCACCTGGGGCTGTTCGGGTCCC
>JAGSMT010001908.1:0-28683 GCA_029286875.1 Lamproptera curius | reverse complement strand
AAAAATTCTTTCCCCACATACGATATAAGCTAGGAACAAAAAACGGGAGAGATGCGGTTCCCCCTCTTCCCGGCTCTCTTCCTCGAACGTCGTTGGTTGACGGCGGGGATTGGTCGTGTAGGCGGCACCCGCACCGGGGACAGCTATAAAAAGGTACTACGGTTTTGCCACGCAATTCCCTCCATCATTAGGCGCCTCCGGCAGGGTCCCGTCAACGTGTTCGCCCGCTCTACTCGCCCAAAGTTCGTCCCCGGCCTGCCGTCTCGCTGCGCCATCTGCGTTTAAAGGTGCCCGCGCCAGGGGCCTTTGTCCCCCGGCGTAATCGCGGAGGAATTTATTCGCCCTCAAGCGGTAAAGGCGCGCTGTGTTTTGAACTTTTTGCTAACAATTTTTTGCTAACCGCTTGAGCTCCATAAATCTTTTTCTTAGGGTTTTTAATTCCCTTGGCCGAACAAGTCGTTTTCACTCTCACCATCGAACTTTTTAATATTTGTTTTGTTTCCAAAGCAAAGCTCCCTGCCAATTTGGCGGGCGGTAAAAACTCGCCCGGCCCCGGGGGCCCCGTCGTCGCGACGCCCCAGATTCTCGCCAAGTGACAAACCCGACAAGATGGTCGACCGGGCCTCGATTCGGTATTGATCCGGGCGATTGGGAAAATCGGTCCCAAACTCACGAAGTTACCGACGCCGTGCTAGTTATATCTGAAACCTCCTCGAACGAAACCCCTCCCATCCGCCTGGCCGTCCGTTTCCCCGGATGATGGCGCAATTATGCAATTATCCCTCGGAATCGGACATGGGTCGAGCTTCAACAATTTCCCACCAGACGGCTTCAAAACCTCAAGTCAAAGAGGAAGCGCAGGTGCCCCTCCACCCCCCACCCATCGTCAAAATGCAAGCCTGCATCCCCCCCCCTCGCGGGTTCCCAAAATCCCATCCGCCGTCCCGGCGCCCCCGGCCCTCGCTCCCAGGTCCCAGCCTTGGTCGGCTCGAGAAACTCACCCCGATCTCCTCCGCGAGAAGGAAAGGGTCGATATTCATCCCCTATCAAATAGAACAAATTTGTCCTCATGCAATCAGGGGATAAATTCTCAGACAATGATTTTAGGAAGGTGACCTCTTTCCTCCGGGAAAAGGCCTACCATAATTCGCGCTCCCGGACGGCGCGTCCAGTGGTCAAGGGTCCCTGGAGTCCCATGCGCGGAATCTTGCGATAAAGGTAAATTTCGTCCTAAGTTTCCAATGCCCCCACCAAAACCCCTTATGGTTGGGTCTACTCACCTCGAGCGCTCAAGGAAGGCGCATCTACGACGTCGGCAGCTGGGGATCGCCGTCTCACGAGCGGCCTCCTCCGTTTCCAGGGCGTGTCCCTGCCAAGTATTCGGTCACCTGCGCGGGCGTTTCCGCCCCCTTGCGTTTCCTCGGGGACACTACCGCACTTCCCAGACCCGGACAAAAGTCCGCCACCACACCTCCGCTCGTTAACTGCCCCCCTTGGCCCACCTCGCTGCCCTGGCGCCAAAACAGAGTTCCCGATCCCAAGGAAGCCTCCTGGGCGCCACCACCTATCAACACCACCGCTTTCCCACCTCGTCCCTCCGCGCGGTTCCCCCGCGTACAGCCACCGCCAGGCCGACTCCGGCCACCCCTCAGCCGCCTCAACCCGCCCACCCAATGGGGCCTCTAACGCCCGCGTCATTTTCTTAAATCCTGGATCTTTTTTAATCTGGATGGGTTTAATCAAGCGGCGAACGGTTTCCCGCCGCCGCCGGCGCCCGATAAATTTTTCCTTCTTGTTAAATACAAAAAATTTAATTCGCCCTCGGTGGCGACACCTGCGTAGCCAGCCACCCTACCAGGTTGGGACATACCACACACTCTGACATCGCCCCACCGGTGGTCGATAATTACACACCCTTTGCTTTAAGCCGGCTTAACACCATATTAGATGGGCGTTGCTGGGTTTCTTGCGCCCTTCTTCTCCCCGGGCCCAACGGAAATGGTAATCAATTTTAGGGTTTTGCTTTTAAAGTATTGCAAAGCGTCTGGAATCAGCCGGGCGTCCCCCCGGGCGCCCTCGTTCAGCATTAAAGACAAACACAAGCTCCCCTTCGGGGGCCGGGGATTAAGTCACTTACGGGGAGACGCCCTGTCGACCCCGGGAAACAATGTAAAAACCCAATATTTTATAGCTTCTCAGTCTCGACTTTTCGTAATAAAACAAAAATCATGAGGTAAAATCGTTGGTAATGTAAACAATTTCGTATAAAGTTGCTCCTTATTATTAATGCGGTCAATTAAACTGTTATACACACACAATTGATTTATTTTAAATAAGATCATTCTCATGCGTAAATAATTGTATTTTTATGTTGTAATAGACTGTTAAGAATTTTGTTTATGAATCATTTTATAGGATCTAAAATAAAATCTTGTATAATTATCATGCCAATGAATAATGTAAAGGTTCTTCGATTGCAAAACAAATTTTTGTGTGTATTTTGTTATTATTCAAAAGAAAATAGCTTTGCAATTATTGGAAGAGATTATTTGTTCCTGTCTTTAAACCTTTTTTTAACATTCATGAAGCTTTTAGCTCGTGTCTGTACAATTTAAAAAGAAGTTAATTTTATTTGATTTTGCAATCAACTGTTCACCGTGTTTGTTAATGATTTTTGATATGATGAATTTTTCCAATATACTATATTTCTTACGAATATTACTAATAATGTGGGCATTATATCCGTAGAATTTCTTTCAATATACTGATAAAAAATAACTAATCAGTATTACAATATATATATATATATATATTAAATTGATAATGTTCAGATGTGTGTCTTTTCATCTCTGTTGTTCTTGCACGGGATGCATTCCATTTTATCCAAGGCATATTTAGGCACAATTTTATGAGATCAATCCTTTCCCTACTCCTGTCCTGATAATTAAACAGATATTTGAGAGTTCACTATCCTGCATATGAAATGAATATTGAAAGCAGTAAATCGGAGATTACTGTTGGCTCATTTAGATGAACCAATTTGGTTATTTTATATTTTATGGCGAAGCTTGATTTTGCGATTATGTTTTATTTTATGTTGATTTGATTATTTTTTTTAATACTACACAAAGATTTCCGTCCTTTCGGTAGTTCTAAAACAACACAGCCCGCGGTAAGTTGGTAGCGCTGGGGTTGCCTAGTGTCTCCTAATGTTGATATGAGGGACTTGAGTAGAAGGCCCTAGTCACTGCTGCTATTCATCCATGACGGCAAGCGTTATGTAGATTTATAATATAACAATATAATAAAATTATTGCTTTGTAGCTTAGCAGTAAAGGCATATGCTTTGTGTCTCAGAGGTCGGGTTCGAACTTGCGGGAGCTCAACAAGTTTAAATTGTTGTTTTCCTGTTGATTAGGTATTGACACACTTTCTAAAAGTAGATGATCCATGTCAGATCGCGTAAAAAGTCGGTCCACTCACCAACTGCATTGGACCAGCGTAGGATACGGTCGAAAACCTCATTAGAAAGAGGGTATCACGATGGGTTATATCCAGTGGTGGTCTATCACAGGCTGATGATGAGGATTATATAACTACCATCTTACCATACGACAAAATAGACCTAATTTACAACCACACTATCTCCCTAAAAAATTCAAAATACAGTTAACTATGGAGCAAAATAATAATTTTTTAGCTTCGGATGCATTAATTATTCACAATCCTGATAACACTACGAGCCATACTATGTGTAGAAACTGTATAGAAATCAGTGCCACAAAGGTGAATGCCTTTAAACCGATGGATTGAACAAACGGTGTCTTTTAAGTAATGTGCAAATGAGCGTTAGCTAATACAACGGGATTAAATTGAACTAAATTTGGTCGTCTCCTACTTTGAGATTTCATTTAGAATAATCATTTTTGTTTATTGCCAACGCAGGCAGACGAGCAGTCAGCTACCTCATGGGGCACAACGCGCCACTACCGTGAGACATAGGGTGTTAACTGTTATCTAGTAACAGAAGGTCATGGTGCTCTTCAAACCGGAACACAGAAAGCTGCACATTGCTTGCGGCAGAAGAGGCACCGCGGTGGTAAGTACCCAGATGGTCTCCTGTAAAAGGGGATTCCATAATTTACGATACGATATTCAAATCTATCGAATAAAAGTATACACCAAGGAATTCGTTTATGCCAGTTTCTCGGTGAAAACGATTATCGTCACCTGCAATTCGGATTTTTGTAAAGGTTTCTGGAATCTAAAAGGTCTTGTCCTTAGTTCTGCCATTGCGAAACAAAGAGAGGAATTATGTGAACCCTGACTGGCGAACCTTTCATTAATATATTAACCTTTTAATTAACTATTAATCATGAAAAGATTATTTTAAGTAATAGTCACCCTGAAAATAGACGTATATAATATTGTCAACATCTTATTTTATTACTTTTTACCTCATCATCATCATCATCATCAGCCTGTAATAGTCCAGTGCTGACGGTTCTCAATAAACCCTATCCATTAGGGGTTTGACCGTATCCCACCACGCTGAACCCAATGCGGCTGTAAACTGATTCATATGCCCGTCCGATGCATGGATCATCTTACTTTTCAGAATTGGGTGATCAATCGCTGCCCCAACTAGAAACAACAATGAAAAATTTGTTCTAACCACGACCTCCGGTCTCTAAACCACACGCCCATACCCACAGCTACGGAGGCAGCATTTTCTACTTTACTTTCTCTATATTTTCTTTTCATAGCCTTCAACTAGTAAAAAATCTTTTACGCTTCAAAATATTTCCATCTCCTAGATTCAGTTATAAAAGTATTAGTAATGCTAAACTAGCTACATTAAACTTTGTCATGAAATATATAGCACAATATGACATATTTATTAATGAATCGGAACCATGCCCAATCAAAAGTATATATTAAGTTACATATTCTCAGCCATTTTGCTGAATTATAACTCATAAATAGCTATTCTTTAGTTAACTCGTCAAAGCCACCAAAACTGAATAAATCGCACAGAAAAGTTTTGTTATAATAGATAACTTGAGATGATAATGCTGGGCTCAAGCCCTTCAAAAAAATTACACTGGAAGAGTTGAGACAAACTTACTTTTGTGATTACTTCCGGACTCTATATAGAAAGATTTGCGGTATACAGACAAACTAGTATTCATATTAAAATATTCCTATGCAGTTTCTCGTTATATAAGATTACCCCATCTCATCAACAATATTAGGTTTATTGACATATTAGTTTATACATGAATTATTCTGCTGGGTAATTTCAGTTATTTGAGTGCAATCCTATGTATTACTTTTGGAAGTAAGCAACAAAATCTTTGATACTAAAATATATATTGATAACAAAAAGACATTTTTATAACATTTATCTATTATTGATTTACTAGTTTTAAGGTTGCTGTATTACTTTTTAAACGTTGAAATTACAAAATTTTTACAATAATAAAAATTTTTCCATCCAAACTGAATCTAATTTACAGATGACATTGAAAAAAATTGATGTTGTACAGGTGGTGCTGTACTGCCCTGTTGCCCCTGATTTATTGCGCCATTTCTGTACGCCCTCAGGATTGAATTTTGAAAGTCCAGAATGGAATAAACAAGTTCTATTGGTTTTATGACGAGGACGGAATTTACTAGTAGATTTGTGATATTTTGATATAAATTGCTTGGAGAATAGTTTTATTAAAAAAAAAATCTATTTAGACATCTATCCGCCAGCTTTTGTAATAGAAGAGACGTATTTGTAATATAATCTCTTATTTGTAGAACTGTCCTAGCGTAGTTACTAACACATATATCTTGGACATAATTGTCAATATATTATCATTTAACCCATTATAATAACAAAATGTTATTTTTTAAATTAGATTGAACAATAAGACTAGCAAGATATATGCATTTGATGCAGCTTCAAAAATTTGCTTTATGGTCCTAAAACATGAGATTTAATTGAGTAAAATCAATCGGTATAGATAAATTATCTTTACAATTTGAGAAAAATTTGAGAGAAAATATTTTATTAGAAAATATTTATAAATCAATAACAAAACTTATTTTTTTAAGCAAGTCTTTTATTTCTGGCCATTGCATTCGTAAACCTTGTTAAAATACTGCAAGGACTTAGTTCTTATGAATAACACAATCACCCCTAATGAAATTGTATTGAAGGAACCACCTCATTCCCAAGATGACGTTGAAAAAATTCAGATATAGGGGCATCGACAGCATTTTAGCTCAAAAGGATGAAGTCAGTCCTTTAAAAAGCAATATCAATAGCGTTTTATTATGCTGTAATTTTCATAAGTAATATAATTGGTTATTGACCTTGCTTGATCAATAATTTTTCACAATCCGGTTATCACTACGAGTTCAATAAATTATTTTATAATAGATTCATTAATTGATATTTTATTACATTTTAATTGTCGATTCATATTATTTTTGATAACATATTTTACAAATACATAGTGTTATGTGACGCAGAAAACATTTGTACGTCTTAAATCGGTCAATGTGGCCAACAAAGGCAAGAAAACGATTTTTAGCGACTTCCCAAAAGAAGAAGGTTGTCTATTAGGAGCAAACGTGTTTTTTTTTCTAATATATCTTGCAACGTTTCTATTCTCGTACCGTTCGACTTATATCTAATCTTTTTATTTTGTAGTGGCTAACTGCCACGTGATAGTATTACGTGGCAGTTATTTATTTAAAAAAATTAAAAAATCTGCAACTTATTAAAAGTCATTTAAAATAACAAAACATACGACATATAAAATCACAATCTTTTGCAATTAAATTGTACAATAGAACACTAGCTAACTTTATGAGATAGCTTGAAATATTTTTTTATGGTTTCCTACAAAATGCACGTTGTTACTTAATTCTAGCAACTGGCGTATAAATAAGTAGGATACAAATACTTGAAGCATGCTATTTTTTAATAATTTTTGAAACTTCCTAACAATACGTATAGATTAGTGAATAGCCAGCGCGTCGCCATCAGTGGATCCGTCCGCACGAGCTCGCCGCAGTCTCCAGAGCTCATCGCGCGGAATCCACTATCCGCTGTCGCGAAGTCGTCGCGCTGCGCCATCTGTGTTTATGAGTGCAACTGCGCTCGTAAAACCTTTTGTCGCACCGCTAACGTCACCGTGTTGGGGCGTTATTGCGCTGTCTCGTTGTCGGCTTACGCACAACCAGGCAACTCGTTGCTTAACACAATTGTGCCTTTGACAAAGCGATCAGTTTTTGGTTTTTTTTCATCTTGTTTTCGGCTGAACTAGTTGTATTTAAAACTGTACTAGGCCTGCGAATTTATATTTTGTTTTGTTGCAGAACCAGCCACGACACACCTTCTTACCGATTTCCGGTAGGGCAGGAAGGATGCACACACTCGGTAATCGCTGGGACTCACCGATTGCGTTGGGTGACGTAAACCCATGCATCGTGAATTAGGTAACCAGCTGGTATAATGGTCACTGGTTCAAAGACCGCTTTGATATAGATAGCAGCGAATCGGATATAAAAGTCGAGGCGCTTACCAACCCCAAACCTGACGACGATGAAGTCTACGAGGAAGCGCAAGGTGCGCACCTCTTCCCCAGCACACATCCTTTCCGTGAAGGCTGCAAATCCGGATGTTCCAACCACCTGCCCCTAGCAGGCCCCCAAACCGTCGACGTCCCAATTGGCAAACCTCAATTCTAAAGGTTCGTCCTGTTGATCCCAGGCATCTCCTGCCCTCGCCCTGCTGACTCCTCAGAAACGCCTCCATACCGCGAAAGAAGTGGTTGAGATTCGCACGGCTCTATCGAATAATATAAAAATCGAGGCCTTGATAGCAATCACGTCTCTCAATTGAGCGGCTGCATTCTAATCGACTCTAGGCATTGTCAACTGCCAGGTATATGAACAGCGCTTGCGGAACTGTTTCACCTGCCCCCGTTGCGTCAACGTTTCGGGAATCACGGCACTACTAACTGCCCCAGACCCAAGCGACAGCAGTCCTGCAACTTCAAGACCTGCGTGCGTTAACTGTCGCAATCCCGGCCATCGGCACATAACGTCGTCGCCGTGGTGGTGGTCGTCCGCCGCCATCGCCAAGTATTAGCACCACCGCCGTCCGCTTGTGTTGGGATGTTACGAGAACCGGTGCGCAAAGACAGAAACGACGTTGAAAGCAGCAGCAGCAGCAGCGGAGTTGTTGCAGCACGCGCCTGCGTGCGTGTGTGATCCGGGCCTGCATACATGCGGTATTTAACGCAGAAAATACTAAAAGCCCTTTCAGGGCTAATAAACATTACAACAACTGTACGCAGTTGTTGTTTCAAGTACAATATAAGAGAACCTTCATTACTTAACTAACTAACTAACCAATCCAACTAACTTATTATGTTAAATGTGGAAATTAGCGCGGTTTAAAAATTAACGTCCAATGTAAATTATTCTATAATTAATTGTAGTAGTTCACGAGAGTAAATTGTGGTGTTTAGACAAATTAAATTAAATATAATAAAATATCATTAGAGAAGCGTGTATGAGAAGCGCGCTGCGCAAGCGCACGTACGATCGTCCGTCCGCCACGGCGCAACGTCGTTCCGTTCTAACCCCACTGGCAGCCGAACACAGTGGTGTGTACTTAACAAAAGCTGGTAACTGCACACAACAATCAAACAAAACAGTGTGTTTAGAAGCCTTCGGGTCGACCGGACCAGCCCGCTCGATCCGCTCTGCTACCGTGCCATCCGCTTGGCCCACCCGTGGCCACGCCCTCCCCGACGCCCACAAGTGGCAGAAGATAGAAGACGCTGAGTCGCCGAAATATCGTGTCACCGTGCAACAGCGCAGTGTTAGTGCTGTGTGCCGGTGTAAAAGTGTCGACGCGTTGGGCGTACGCGCCTGAGCGCAAAAGCTGTGTAGCCGTTCCACTGTGAGTCGTATCGATTTTGGCCTATCCATTTAATTTTCCCTGGTAGTGTTCAGCATTCCTTCCGTAGAGATGTAGGGACCCCTTATATTAGTATATCTTTGCCAATTTAAATACACATCTGCCGTTTCACCGCGAACGTAATTTCAACTAAATCAACACGCACACACCACGTGGTATCTCTTCTCATTTACCGCGTTCGCCGCATAGCAGCAACTTAGGTATTCACCTAGTTAGCCCTAAAGCGCTAGTTTTCCTTTTAACGTTAGGTTTAACCTCCCTGCTCACTGGGGCGGGAGGGTGAATACAACCCCGCCCTCACTCGGGGTGCTTTGCACGCGCGTTAAGTTAAACTCATAGCGAAGATTTGGGCAACATCGCCCAACGATGTTGCATTTGATGAAAAGAAGCCCTTGAGGGGCATAGGCCTCAACATTGAGGAATTAGAAGACAAGACCCTTATAGTTAATAAGAGAAGCGCAATCGCATGGCAGTTAACGCTAACGGTGGCACATCAGGACTCGTCGTCCGAGTCATCTAATCAATACGCCGTTTCCAAGAAGGGCAAAATCACGCGCCGCAGCTAGGGCTACCGGAGGAGTCCTGCAAAACTTCCTCCGAAACAATCTCGATCATCGTCCGACCTGAAAACAGTTTAGTGAAACGTAGGCCTGACACCGGAGAATCTGAGGACGGTGAGCCGCTCATTCAACGCAAGAAAAGCGCAAAAATAGGTCATCGCCAGCATTAATGCTGACACCGACCTGCCAACCAGCGCTGAAATCGTCGGCCACTGATTTATCGCCTGGCGGCCAGTAGAGCCAACCCCCGCCGCCTCGGCAACCACAAGCTGCTTCACAGCCGGGCCGCATCACGGCCCCGACATCTGCTGCCTCTCATAACCTGCTCGCTGCCTCACAGCAAGTACCGGAACTTAGAGGCAAAAGCCACCGCCGATTCATATTAGGTCGAAGGAAAGTGGCCGAACTACGGTCGCTTTTTATCCAATCGTACAATTCACGGCCACGATTCCAAGCAGTGGGATCAAAATTAGTTAGAGACGGCAAGCGCACCGGCGATGTCATAAAATATCTGGTTCGAGAAGCAGTATGGCTGCTGGTACATTCGCGCCCTGGAAGCGCGTCCTTCGGACAGTGGTCAAAGGACCGCCGAAGGAACTTCCAACGTAAGAAATCTTGACTCATCAAGTCGGAGAATATTCCCATTTATTCCGCTCAGAGGCTGTTCCATCCGCGGACAAAAGGCCTCAATGTCGTCCTTTCCGACGCTCTGGAACGCCTCGCAGGCAAGAAAGTCGGCGATCTGAACATATGCGACATCGGTCGTATTTCGTTTAACGCGCCGCAGCCCGAACGGCCTCCCAGCAGTGCCACAACTGCCACCATCTGACACACGGCCCGCAATCACACGCACGACCCTGCTGGTGTGAAGTGCCCAGGGGGACCATGGCACCCAGAGACTGCCCACGACCCGGGACCGAGTAGTCCAGTAACGTACGAATCCGCCGGCATGCGTGCAACCACAAAGCCCAGCCACACGGCCAACTATTTAGGTGTGCCTGCGCCAAAGGGAGACCACCTCCACCATCCACCATCCCTAGGCGCCCACCGTGCCATCCTCACCTCCTTCCTGCTCCCCTCCGGCCTGTGCCCTGCAGAGATTCCCAAAGGCTCCACGGTGCGCTCCCATGCCAGCGTGCGGCAACAACCGGCCCCAACCTACGCCGAGCGCTCCGCGTAGCCGCACCGCGCCGCGCACCACCGCGCCCCGCGAAGCGCTCCCGCGCAAGCCAGCCAGCAATGGCAGCACTGGGACTAACACCACGGTTAGTTAACACCAAGCTGGACTTCTGCGGAAGTCGATAGGCTCACCGCCGAGCAGATGCCACTGCTGGCACCTTTTACCGTCTGGCTAGCTGGTACCCGTGGCACAGAAATCTAATCGAACTTATTCGTGGAACCACCGGCTAGCACACCCGCCACTTTAGAAACAACGGCCCGCCGCGTAAAGCCACGCGCATTCAACTTGGTCTTTTTTTAACGCAAACGGTCCGCGAACAAACGACCGAAGTCAAAGAATTTCTGCGAAAACGACGTAGACATTCTACTATGCAGGAAACATTCCTAAAGCTCAAAGAGGAGATCCGAAGATAGCTAATTTTAATATCGCAAGAAAATGACAGACCGGCGTCACACGGCGGCACTCTCATTTATTATGCAAAAGTCATCACTGCGGCACCGACACGCCGTCGAATCTAAAGCATTTAGAAGTCGATCTGTAGGTTAGCCGTCAGTCACGCGCCGATTACAATAGCTTCTGGTATACTTACCATGCAGACACCGCATGCATCACTCTGAATCCGATTTCGAGACGCTATCCTTAGGAGACGCCGTCATCCTCGCCGGCGATTTCCACAGCAAGCACACCTGATGGAACTCATACACTACAAATCCGTGGGGTCTATCAGACGAATTATCTGACCACCAATTTGGTGTGTTGCGCTGTTATGCAAACACACTTCCCACACGTAGTGGGACAACGACCGATGTGCTTGATATTACATTGTAAAAATGTCAATCTCGCTCTTAGAAGATAGAGGTCATCGATGACCTAACCTCAGACCACTGTCCTGTGCTCTTAGCTAGACCGCAAATCACCAAAACACATGCTCTTAGAACTAAAGTCGACTGGCATAAGTCGTCACAGCCAGACTCTACCAGCTTCCACCTCACCTAGACACCATCCCCACACCCAAACTCCGTCACGACGTGAATCTCGCCGCTCATGCGTCTGCCAAGTCATGTCCAAAGTGTCGTCGAGGTTCCTCGAGGCAAACCCCGGTGGAGTGAAACCCCGCTGGGCCTTGGGCAAACGACATCATGGACTTTGCGACGCAAGAGATTTATCTGCGCTCACGATTGGTATCCAACCGAGCGAAATGAAGAGGCGCTTACGTTCGAACATCAACCAAGATGCGCATAGCTGAATTCAGGAACGATCGGTGGATAGCGATCCGAGCAACCTACATCCCTCACATGTGGCTTCCTGGCGCATTCCCAAAGTTTCGTGTGCCAAGCGGCGGTGGCAGCCATCCAACTATGTCGCCACCATCCAACCCGACAAGCCCACAGCGTTTCTCGATGAGGAAAAGCTGAACGTCTGGCTGACAGTCTCGAGGTCACGTCGCCCAGCTCACAACCGGTGAGCGCCATCTCCGCAGCGAGAGCGAGGCTGGACTGGTTGACGCATTCACCCCACGCGACGTACTCACACCCGTAACTGAAAGCTAAGTCGAATCGTTAATCAAAAGCTTAAACCACGGAAAAGCCCTGGCACCGATGGCATATCAAACCGCGTCATAAGATACCTGACTCATCTCATCAACCTCCTAGTCCTAATATATAACGCAGCGCCTTTTTCCAAGGGTATTTTTCCAAACACTTGAAGGATGCTGGAAGTTATAGGTCAAACCGGGAAAACCTCCCAACCAACTAACCTCCCTATCGCCCATTAGCCTGCTTAGCTTCGGGGAAAATCTATGAAAGATTCAGCTCAACGCCACAAGACTTTATGCAGGCTAATGGGCTTCCCAATCCAGTCCAGTTCGGCTTTCGGGCCAAACACTCCTGCATTAATTGTGGCACCGCATCACGGAGCAATATCAAATCCCGCGTACGACACGGGCCAACATAGAGCGCTTTTCCTCGACGTGGCGAAGGCGTTCGATTGCAAGTATGGCACGACGGGCTTATATACAAGTTATATAAGTTTCTCGGCGTACCTGACCGTCTCGTACCATCATACGAGACTTTCTGGAAGCGAATCGTTCGATACCGCGTCGAGGAACAAAATCCCAACCTCACCTGCTAATAGCCGGAGTACCAAGGCTCCAGCAGGCCCTGGGTCCCATTCAATTCTACACCAACGATCCTCGCAACTATAAAGTTAGCACCGCCTTTGTTCGCAGACGACACATGCATTTTACATCCGGCATATGTCCCATCTCCATCCAACGACGCCCCGTCGCAGCCAGCCGGGCGACTGGTTTCGGATGCTGGAGGATCGAAATTAACCCATCCAAAAGCGCGGCAGTCTTGTTTTACACGGCCAGAATGCCGACGATCCCATCCATGATCCGACTGACCACCAATTTGCTGGTAAACACAGTCAACACCAACCCCCGATAAATCCCTTCGCCCGCACATCAAGCAGGTCAAAACAGAGCGGCCTACGTCCAGTCGCCTATCTCAATCAATCCCAAAAGAAGCGGTCTCAGCAACAAGGTGTTGCTATAAAAACAGTTATCCGTCCAATCATGACTCTTACGCCAGTCCGGTGTCTGCCTGCGCATCCCAAAAAAAATATCCACAAACCCAAGTCTCTGCAAAATAGGAAACCATACGCAGGGCCACGGTGTGCACTGGTGTGCGCGCAACCTTGACCCGCAGCGTGGACCTGGAATTGCCTCCATTCATAATTTCAAAACAAGTATCGATCAAATTTTTCGACCTGGCTTCGCAACATCCGAACGAGCTGGTACTGCACCGCCGATTACGTACCACGCAAACAGTTCATCCCAAACATAGGAAACACGTCAGATATAGGCGACCGCGCCATATACTTACAGAGATCCGGACGACGATATAACGATCGTGCAAGCACGTGTTAAATCGCATTATCGTAACACTTTTGCCCTCGCCGAGGGCAACGCATACCACACCAGATATCGTAATGCACCAGGCCGATTTTCACCTCAACTAGATAGAGCGGTCTATAGCTTAAAATTAATATGTCCTAAAGCAACTGGATCGAGCCGGGAGGTCTGGCTCCAGCACTGGGCGCCCCGATGCATGTTACAACGGTTAGAAAGGATCAAAAAAAGCGACTCAACTGAGCTGAGGTTCGGCCCCTCCTGGCACCCTCGATTAGATCGCTGATTGTTTAAAAATAGTGGTAGTTCGAGCCATAGTCT
Source organism: Lamproptera curius (assembly GCA_029286875.1). Lineage (NCBI taxonomy): Eukaryota > Metazoa > Arthropoda > Insecta > Lepidoptera > Papilionidae > Lamproptera > Lamproptera curius. The sequence continues at coordinate 14,722 of JAGSMT010001908.1, read as the reverse complement.
CCTCTGTAACCGAGCTGCTTTCAACAATTAGAGGAAGCCAGCACGCTAAGTCAATACCGACTCCGCCGGGTTGTAATGGTTCACTCCACCAACGGATGCCATCAAATAAACTGAGGTTGAACACAACAACAAAGTATAAGCAGCGTGGCATTGTCGCGTTATAATTTGTTTTATATTAAATAAATAATATCCCCACAGAAGAAACATGTCTGACGTGGTGGGCATGGGAAAGTGAAGGAAAGGCAAAACCCGATCCAATCGCGCCGGTCTTGTGTCTCTCTCATCGGACGTATACACAGACTCTGCGTAAGGGTAAACTATGTAGAACGTGTCACGGGAGCACTGGTATACCTGGCCGCTGCGTGAACATCTAGCGGCTGAAGTTCTCGAGTTACAGGAAACGCTCATGACAATAAGAAGACTAGAATCATACCAAGACATCTCCAACTGGCCAGCCTGCAATGATTTGAAGAATTGAACAAGCCCTTTCCGGTGTTAAGGATCGCTCAAGGCGGCGTACTGCTCAACATTCAGGCTGTTCTCCCGCCCAAGAAGACTGAGAAGAAGGTCAGAAGTAATGCAAATACGAGGGCGGCACTGAAAATTTGGGAATAAATGAAGTCACACAACATTGCTATTTAATAATATTATATTTATTGTTACAATTTCCGCAAATTTGACAAATTTTTTCATACGATGAAACCAACTATCGAAGCTCATTCCATTTGGATGTCTGCCCAAAATGGCCAATTTCAGGCGTCTCTCATTTCTTCCAGTGATGAAAACTCCATACCCAAATTTATTTTATTTAAGGGAAAGTATAGAAATCTTTAGGCTGTCAGTCAGTTTTACGGGGCGGTTCAATAACCCTTTGTTTTCTAACCTAAAAACACTTTTGTTCTGTGTGCGGTGTGAGAACTTGCATTGTCGTGATGGAAGATGATGGGGGTGGCTGTATTTCTTTATAGAGCCCAAAACGACTCAGGCAAACAAATGCTTGCGTACCATTCTCTGCATCACATTAGTTGCACATGGTCGGTTTTGAGACAAACGTGGCTACTCATTTTTTAACAACACCAAAATTTTGTTTGCTTTTTAACTCATTTTGAGCATCCACCGTAGACGGTTTTTGTTTTGATCTGTACGCGCAAATCCAGACTGTCTCCTGATATTATGTTGTATACAGCATTTGAGGTTCTGCTTAGAATGTTTCGAAAGTCCTGACGCATGCAAAATTATGACTCATGCCAATGCTCCAGCGTGCCTGAATTTCGCGGCATGTCACATGTCAGATCTTCGCTCAATCAGTTGAATGGGGAAGCTGACGACCTTTTGACGGGGATCATCACTGAATTGACTCGTCCATGTTGAAATTCAGCAAACCAGCGATAAATAGTAGTTTGATAGGCTTTCATCACCAAATGCAGAAATCATCCGACAACACACACTGTTTTTGTTTTAAACACTTGTGAAGTCATAATAAGTCATCGCTCGCGAATTTTCTTTGAGTCAATTCCATTTTCTTAACGATTAAAAAGTTTGACAAGACCTTGTGGACAAGACCGAGAATCTTTTTTTTTTAATAACAAATAGTATTAGATTTAAAAAAAATCAAGGAGTTTGCATTTAAAAAAGATCAATATGACAGAATAGGAAATATTCCAGCAACTGATACTTTTAGTGCAGCCTCGTAAAATTTCCTTCAATAAAATTACCAATATAATTAAACTATAAAAAACAGTATTCTGCTTAAAAAGGATAACTTATTGTTTCCTTCTTTTAGATTTGAATACACACTACATTTTTTTAAATAACTTAAATCCGTAGTTAAACTATTCTGAAGTTCAACAAGTGGCTGTGCTCTGTTTGGCAACTCAATTAATCTGTTAACTAAAGGCCCTAAATTATTAATTTATTTAAACTCACACAATATTAGAAATGGGTACAGACCTCTAATGCCGAAGGCATTCTTCCCATTCAACTTTTGGGTGGTGTAGAAAACCTAGGTAGGCGTACAAATTAAACAAAAAAAAAAAGTAAATGTTTAGAAAATCAGACCTATGCTAATAACATATATATAAAAAACTATATTGTACGTCATAATATAATCCATATACACAAATATATACTTAACTCAAATAAAAAAAAAATTATACTTTATATAAATACATATATTGAATTACTCAATAAAAATTAATACTTAAATAATATAGCCTTTAGTGTTAAAGAACAAATAAATACTCAAAGCTAAAAACAAAAAATCTGCTGCTTAAATTTTCAAGAAATTGATTATTAAAATCATCTGTGCGATTGAATCCGGATATGGTTAATATTCGTGCCTTGTCGATACCCAGATTTCCAAGGAACTTACAGATATGAGCAGGACTTGAAGAAGAGATATTATCAAGAATATAATGGCGTTTATGTAGCGTATCATCTGATTACCCAATTTCTGACTGCTTTATATGTGTGGACCAATTACTGCTGCATATTTTCTTTTGAATTTTCAACTTGCGATCTCTAACCTCATATTAGCCGGATACCATCAGAATAACCAAGGAGCTGTAGGATACTTAATTTAAAACCTGTTTTGACTTGGGCATTAATATTATACAGTTTACGAATTTCAGTATTGAGGATATTAACCTTCCCAACAATTGAGGGTTTCAACAATGTTACACTCAATTTGGCAGCATCCTTTGTAAAGATCCTTGGTATCTATCTTCGCAAAAGAACGCACGCAGAACTTTGGGTTTGGGTTTCGAGGTTTAAGAATATAGGACAGGAAAATTAGGTCGGGATGAGAGAACCAAAGGCAGGATACTCACCGTGTGAAGGGATCATGAAGGATTTGCCATGATTAAGTTCATTAAGTGTTCTTCTATGGTGTAAGACATGAAGAGAACTTCTGACTCTAACAATGCGAAGGAGTTTATTAGTACGAGGAGAGCCTGTATTGAAAGATTATTATTGAAATCTCCCATGATGACTCTGAGCCCAAAGATTCCAGGACCAATACGGGTTGTGTGAAATAGTTAACGCTTCGAAAATTACCCAGAACGACCTCCATGAATAAGTATTCAGCCAAAGCTGAGTAACTTGGGGCGAAGAACACATATATATATATAAATAATTATTCTTCGTTCCACTCACCACCATACACAAAATTAGACTCATGAAAGCAAAAAAACAATAAAATAAAACTATAAGAACACTATGTAAATTTTGATACAGATCAAAATTTTAAATTAAATAAAAAGACACGGTAAACGACTAAAGAATCTGTTAAAAAACATTTTAACCTTTCTAATTATGATTATGACAAGGTCCCCTTCCTATCGTCAATTTAAATTACATAGTAATACGACATAGTCTTGAATAAGGACGCAAGACATTTCTGTCATCAAAGTAATAGCGCTAATCCCTCACGAAACTCATTTTCCAGTGTTGTATCATCTTAACTGATGATACAACTTAATTTTATTTATTTTAAGACTGACCTAAAAAATATAATCCTGTATAATATCAGATTATTATCAGGATCAGTTACGATTTAATGTTGTCAGGCCCGGAAATTTTGACAAAAAAAATAACAAGTTTATACAGACAAACAGTACGTCCAGAAATCCATATATCTCATTCTAAACTCAAATTAGTTTAAACTTTTGCTTGCTTTCATCAAATTTTATAAGCTCTTATTTAAAATATCATTATCTTTGTGGGGGTTAAATATTCATCTCCACCGGCCAGTGTTAGTTTGCGCCAGTAAAGTCCAATGCTGGGCATTAGGCTCTTCATAAGGGTGTTTACGGACCGTATCCCACCACGCCATCCAATGCGGGTTAATGAGGACTGACTTTTACGTGCCCATCCGAAACATGGATCATCTTAAGTTTTTTAGACAATTGGGTGATCGGCCTTAATTGCCCCAACTAACTAGGAACAATCTATGAAAAATTTTGTGACTCATTGCAGGGTTAAACCTCACGACCTTAGGTTTGTAAGAGCCTCTAGGGCTACGTAGGTAGTTAATAAAAAAGAAAGTTAATAGAAAGTATATCTTTTAAGAATTTCTTTTGAACCATTTTTTATACTTTAATCGCTTAGAGCAATTTCTTGTTTTATATTGCCACAAAGTTATTAAAAAAAAAAACGTAAAGAAGTTAGTTCTTTATTTTAATTTAGGATTTATGATCATAAAGTAAAAAATATGTAAGTTATTTAAAGTTTTAATTCAGTTAAACTAGTTTGTGCCCTATATATTTATATGGCAGTACCTTTGCATCCAAGAAAGAATAAAAGAAACTCTGGCCAGACTCTTAGAGCTTGATTTTATTGCAGTTTTCACTTCGTTTTTCTAGCTAACGCGGGCTTACCTTTATTATTGTTTACTTCGTTAACAGCTTCGTTGACTAGTTCCACAATTAATAAAGAAAAAGCCACTTAACTTCTAAAAAGAATGGTCACTGATAAAAGTTTTAATGCATTTGAAGAAACTTACGTGGGTAGCCAACAACTACGCTTACTGCAAAACGTTTAATTGAATGGAAATAATTTCTTATTTTTACTTTTCTTTGCTATTGGCTCTGTTTTGTATAGATTTTGCACTTTTATACGTTTTTGACGGTGAGTGAAATGTAAAAAAATATTTTATAGCTTCGCAGTCTAGACTTTTCGTAATATAATAAAAACCATGAGGTTAAATCGTTGGTAATGTAAACAATTTCGTATAAAGTTGCTCCTTATTATTAATGCGGTCAATTAAACTGTTATACACACACAATTGATTTATTTTAAATAAGATCATTCTCATGCGTAAATAATTGTATTTTTATGTTGTAATAGACTGTTAAGAATTTTGTTTATGAATCATTTTATAGGATCTAAAATAAAATCTTGTATAATTATCATGCCAATGAATAATGTAAAGGTTCTTCGATTGCAAAACAAATTTTTGTGTGTATTTTGTTATTATTCAAAAGAAAATAGCTTTGCAATTATTGGAAGAGATTATTTGTTCCTGTCTTTAAACCTTTTTTTAACATTCATGAAGCTTTTAGCTCGTGTCTGTACAATTTAAAAAGAAGTTAATTTTATTTGATTTTGCAATCAACTGTTCACCGTGTTTGTTAATGATTTTTGATATGATGAATTTTTCCAATATACTATATTTCTTACGAATATTACTAATAATGTGGGCATTATATCCGTAGAATTTCTTTCAATATACTGATAAAAAATAACTAATCAGTATTACAATATATATATATATATATATTAAATTGATAATGTTCAGATGTGTGTCTTTTCATCTCTGTTGTTCTTGCACGGGATGCATTCCATTTTATCCAAGGCATATTTAGGCACAATTTTATGAGATCAATCCTTTCCCTACTCCTGTCCTGATAATTAAACAGATATTTGAGAGTTCACTATCCTGCATATGAAATGAATATTGAAAGCAGTAAATCGGAGATTACTGTTGGCTCATTTAGATGAACCAATTTGGTTATTTTATATTTTATGGCGAAGCTTGATTTTGCGATTATGTTTTATTTTATGTTGATTTGATTATTTTTTTTAATACTACACAAAGATTTCCGTCCTTTCGGTAGTTCTAAAACAACACAGCCCGCGGTAAGTTGGTAGCGCTGGGGTTGCCTAGTGTCTCCTAATGTTGATATGAGGGACTTGAGTAGAAGGCCCTAGTCACTGCTGCTATTCATCCATGACGGCAAGCGTTATGTAGATTTATAATATAACAATATAATAAAATTATTGCTTTGTAGCTTAGCAGTAAAGGCATATGCTTTGTGTCTCAGAGGTCGGGTTCGAACTTGCGGGAGCTCAACAAGTTTAAATTGTTGTTTTCCTGTTGATTAGGTATTGACACACTTTCTAAAAGTAGATGATCCATGTCAGATCGCGTAAAAAGTCGGTCCACTCACCAACTGCATTGGACCAGCGTAGGATACGGTCGAAAACCTCATTAGAAAGAGGGTATCACGATGGGTTATATCCAGTGGTGGTCTATCACAGGCTGATGATGAGGATTATATAACTACCATCTTACCATACGACAAAATAGACCTAATTTACAACCACACTATCTCCCTAAAAAATTCAAAATACAGTTAACTATGGAGCAAAATAATAATTTTTTAGCTTCGGATGCATTAATTATTCACAATCCTGATAACACTACGAGCCATACTATGTGTAGAAACTGTATAGAAATCAGTGCCACAAAGGTGAATGCCTTTAAACCGATGGATTGAACAAACGGTGTCTTTTAAGTAATGTGCAAATGAGCGTTAGCTAATACAACGGGATTAAATTGAACTAAATTTGGTCGTCTCCTACTTTGAGATTTCATTTAGAATAATCATTTTTGTTTATTGCCAACGCAGGCAGACGAGCAGTCAGCTACCTCATGGGGCACAACGCGCCACTACCGTGAGACATAGGGTGTTAACTGTTATCTAGTAACAGAAGGTCATGGTGCTCTTCAAACCGGAACACAGAAAGCTGCACATTGCTTGCGGCAGAAGAGGCACCGCGGTGGTAAGTACCCAGATGGTCTCCTGTAAAAGGGGATTCCATAATTTACGATACGATATTCAAATCTATCGAATAAAAGTATACACCAAGGAATTCGTTTATGCCAGTTTCTCGGTGAAAACGATTATCGTCACCTGCAATTCGGATTTTTGTAAAGGTTTCTGGAATCTAAAAGGTCTTGTCCTTAGTTCTGCCATTGCGAAACAAAGAGAGGAATTATGTGAACCCTGACTGGCGAACCTTTCATTAATATATTAACCTTTTAATTAACTATTAATCATGAAAAGATTATTTTAAGTAATAGTCACCCTGAAAATAGACGTATATAATATTGTCAACATCTTATTTTATTACTTTTTACCTCATCATCATCATCATCATCAGCCTGTAATAGTCCAGTGCTGACGGTTCTCAATAAACCCTATCCATTAGGGGTTTGACCGTATCCCACCACGCTGAACCCAATGCGGCTGTAAACTGATTCATATGCCCGTCCGATGCATGGATCATCTTACTTTTCAGAATTGGGTGATCAATCGCTGCCCCAACTAGAAACAACAATGAAAAATTTGTTCTAACCACGACCCCTCCGGTCTCTAAACCACACGCCCATACCCACAGCTACGGAGGCAGCATTTTCTACTTTACTTTCTCTATATTTTCTTTTCATAGCCTTCAACTAGTAAAAAATCTTTTACGCTTCAAAATATTTCCATCTCCTAGATTCAGTTATAAAAGTATTAGTAATGCTAGACAAGCTACATTAAACTTTGTCATGAAATATATACAATATGTCTTATTTATTAATGAATCGGAACCATGCCCAATCAAAAGTATATATTAAGTTACATATTCTCAGCCATTTTGCTGAATTATAACTCATAAATAGCTATTCTTTAGTTAACTCGTCAAAGCCACCAAAACTGAATAAATCGCACAGAAAAGTTTTGTTATAATAGATAACTTGAGATGATAATGCTGGGCTCAAGCCCTTCAAAAAAATTACACTGGAAGAGTTGAGACAAACTTACTTTTGTGATTACTTCCGGACTCTATATAGAAAGATTTGCGGTATACAGACAAACTAGTATTCATATTAAAATATTCCTATGCAGTTTCTCGTTATATAAGATTACCCCATCTCATCAACAATATTAGGTTTATTGACATATTAGTTTATACATGAATTATTCTGCTGGGTAATTTCAGTTATTTGAGTGCAATCCTATGTATTACTTTTGGAAGTAAGCAACAAAATCTTTGATACTAAAATATATATTGATAACAAAAAGACATTTTTATAACATTTATCTATTATTGATTTACTAGTTTTAAGGTTGCTGTATTACTTTTTAAACGTTGAAATTACAAAATTTTTACAATAATAAAAATTTTTCCATCCAAACTGAATCTAATTTACAGATGACATTGAAAAAAATTGATGTTGTACAGGTGGTGCTGTACTGCCCTGTTGCCCCTGATTTATTGCGCCATTTCTGTACGCCCTCAGGATTGAATTTTGAAAGTCCAGAATGGAATAAACAAGTTCTATTGGTTTTATGACGAGGACGGAATTTACTAGTAGATTTGTGATATTTTGATATAAATTGCTTGGAGAATAGTTTTATTTTAAAAAAATCTATTTAGACATCTATCCGCCAGCTTTTGTAATAGAAGAGACGTTATTGTATTATAATATCTTATTTGTAGAACTGTCCTAGCGTAGTTACTAACACATATATCTTGGACATAATTGTCAATATATTATCATTTAACCCATTATAATAACGAAATGGTTTTTTTTAAATTAGATTGAACAATAAGACTAGCAAGATATATGCATTTGATGCAGCTTCAAAAATTTGCTTTATGGTCCTAAAAACATGAGATTTAATTGAGTAAAATCAATCGGTATAGATAAATTATCTTTACAATTTGAGAGAAAATATTTTATCAGAAAATATTTATAAATCAATAACAAAACTTATTTTTTTAGGCAACTCTTTTATTTCTGGCTATTGCATTCGTAAACCTTGTTAAAATACTGCAAGGACTTAGTTCTTATGAATAACACAATCACCCCTAATGAAATTGTATTGAAGGAACCACCTCATTCCCAAGATGACGTTGAAAAAATTCAGATATAGGGGCATCGACAGCATTTTAGCTCAAAAGGATGAAGTCAGTCCCTTTAAAAGCATCAACAGCGTTTTATTATGCTGTAATTTTCATAAGTAATATAATTGGTTATTGACCTTGCTTGATCAATAATTTTCACAATCCGGTTATCACTACGAGTTCAATAAATTATTTTATAATAGATTCATTAACTGATATTTTATTACATTTAATTGTCGATTCATATTATTGTTGGAGCAATATTTTACAAATATATAGTGTTACTTGACGCAGAAAACATTTGTACGTCTTAAATCGGTCAATGTGGCCAACAAAGGCAAGAAAACGATTTTTAGCGACTTCCCAAAAGAAGAAGGTTGTCTATTAGGAGCAAACGTGTTTTTTTTTCTAATATATCTTGCAACGTTTCTATTCTCGTACCGTTCGACTTATATCTAATCTTTTTATTTTGTAGTGGCTAACTGCCACGTGATAGTATTACGTGGCAGTTATTTATTTAAAAAAATTAAAAAATCTGCAACTTATTAAAAGTCATTTAGAAAATAACAAAACATACGACATATAAAATCACAATCTTTTGCAATTAAATTGTACAATAGAACACTAGCTAACTTTATGAGATAGCTTGAAATATTTTTTTATGGTTTCCTACAAAATGCACGTTGTTACTTAATTCTAGCAACTGGCGTATAAATAAGTAGGATACAAATACTTGAAGCATGCTATTTTTAAATAATTTTTGAAACTTCCTAACAATACGTATAGTATTAGTGAATAGCCAGCGCGTCGCCATCAGTGGATCCGTCCGCACGTGCTCGCCGCAGTCTCCAGAGCTCATCGCGCGGAATCCATTGTCCGCTGTCGCGAAGTCGTCACGCTGCGCCATCTGGGTTTATGAGTGCAACTGCGCTCGTAAAACCTTTTGACGCACCGCTAACGTCACCGCGTTAGCGTTATTGCGCTGTCTCAAGCAATCGGCTTACGCACAACTGTGTTATGCAACTCGTTGCTTAACACAATTGTGCTGTCAGCTGCTTGACAAAGCGATTATGTTTCTTGGTTTTTTTTATCTTGTTTCTCGGCCGAACTAGTTGTATTTAAAACTGTACTAGGCCTGTTGAATTTTATAATTTTTTGTTTCTTGTTACAGAACCAGCAACGACACACCTTTCTACCGAGCCTGGTAGGGCAGGAAGGATGCACACACTCGGTAATCGCTGGGACTCACCGATTGCGTTGGGTGACGTAACCTATGCATCAGAATTAGGTGCAAACTTACCGGTATAATGGTCGACCGGTATCTCAAAGACCGCTTTGATATAGATAGCAGCGAATCGGATATAAAAGTCGAGGCGCTTACCAACCCCAAACCCGACGACGATGAAGTCTACGAGGAAGCGCAAGGTGCGCACTTCTTCCCCAGCACACATCCTTCCCGTGAAGGCTGCAAATCCGGACGTTCCAACCACCTGCCCCCAGCAGGCCCCCAACCGTCGACGTCCCAATTGGCCAACCCCACCCCAAAGGTTCGTCCCACCGATCCCAGGCATCTCCCCGCTCCTCGCCCTGCCGACTCCTCGTAGGGAAACGCCTCCCTCCAATATACCTCCGCAAAAAGAAGTGGGTCGAGATTCGCTCGGCACTATCGAATAATATAAAATTTGAGGCCTCTGATAGCAATCAAGTCTCTCAATTGAGCGGCCTCATTCTAACGGACTCCCAGGGCATTGTCACAACTGCCAGGTCACGCTTCGTGGAACTGTTTCACCCGCCCCCGTTGCGTCAAATGCTTCGGGAATCACTGCACTAGCAACTGCCCCAGACCCAAGGACAAAGAAGTCCTTGCAACTTTCAAGACCTGCGTGCGTTAACTGTCGCAATCCCGGCCACACGGCCAACTACCTCGGCTGCCCTAAGGTGCCAAATCGCAGGGTTCCTGCACCCCCCAGGGAAGCCTCTTCCAGGCGACCACCAAACCCATCCAACATCACCGCCTTGCCACCCCTCTGTCCTTCCAACGCTTGGCAATTCCACCCCGCTTGGCAACAGCTGGATTTGACGCCGAGCGCAAAACAGTCCACTGCTGCCCTAAAATAGCCTGCATGCTAGCCATAGGAAAGCAGCACTGGTCTAAACTGCGCGTCATTTTTAAAATTGCTAGATCTATTTGATCTAGACGAGTTCAATCAAACATGCAAGCAAGATGCATTCGCCGCCGCCGCCGGCAACACTATGACTGTATTCTACAAATAGCAAAGATCTGTGAAGAAGAAGAATTATGATAGACGATCTTAACGCATAATAGGTTGCGACACACAAGCAGTAGTCAAACATTTCCTACACTTAGAAGTGTAGGACAACTCACACATTTATGACATCGGCCCAATTTACATACCCTTTGCTATATGACACTGTAGCTTAACACCAAATTAGATGAGCGTTGCTGTAGTTACTTGCGCCACTTATTCTCCCAACGCCACCTTTAGAAGTGGTAGTAATTTTAAAAGTTTTTCTAGCTATTAAATATCCTTAGAAGCGTCTGAAATGAGCCGAGGCGTCGCACACCTGGGCAGCCCTCATTCAGAATCTAACGGAACCGGAAAGTGACGGCTGACCGAGGCTCCACTTGCAGGCCCTTGGTAAAGCTAGTGAGACGGCCTGTGGCAACGGCCTCATCAGTATGTTGTAATAGATTTTCTCCACAGAGTATGAGGCCGTCAAAGAAAAACGTGAATAGTATCAAAATTTGACGCCGTTATGACAAAAATTTAATGTTGCCTTTAAAATTATTTTTGCGGTCTTTTTCATATTCAAATCGAATATATTTAAACAAATATTTTCACACAGTTTTTACATAAAATATTTAATATCGATTTAACTGCACGTTCAATAGAGAACCGTCTTATTTATTTGTTGAAGAATTCAAGCTTGACTGGTCTCACAAACAAACCATAAATTATGAACCACACCAGTCGCGTGTACGAAATATGTCCATTAAATGACGGTTATTGTAATAAAAGACGGAAGGAAGGTAATTAAACATTTATGCGTGGAGATATCACAACGTTATCGTAAAGCTTTATGTTTAATGAATAAAGTGTCAAAAAAAATACAAAAACTGCACACAACATAAGATTATTATAATAAAGATTAATTGCTCACATTTTCACCATTATTATTAATAATAACGTATTTCCATAGTGCCGTAAAGACACGTTCATCAACAATTGGAATTTTGAAAAATATATAAGTTAAAAATTTTTTTTTTACTATATTTCAAAAGATGTATCAAAACAAAATTTACCCGAGTGCGTGGGACGTCATAATTTAAATTTTCACTCATTGCAGTTTATACAGAGATAATAAGTACGGTGTTTTGATCTATTTAATTTTCTTGTCATTATTAAATACTCAAATATAAATTTAAAATGTCGAACCTCAGAACTTATCGTTCTTGTTTTGTACCACGAATATTAAAAAAAACTCCTGACATAATTATTTTAATTGTTCTCCAAGATGAAAATCCCAAAGCAAATATTTTTGTTGTGAAGGTCATTCCAATATTAGGCATTTTATAGAGCTGGTTTTATAAATTTTGTTAATATAGGTGTACAAATAAAATGTAGAGTAAAAGTAGAATTGATCATTTTTTTGCCAACTTTTCATTAATAGTTTAAGTAACTGAATACTTTGCTTCGAACTCGATGTTCTGGACATACCTATCCTGTACGATACAATATAATTCTTTCGAATGTTAACCTCACTTAAGCTTGCGCTACCGAATTCAATTAAAAAAGTATTATATTTAATATGATGAAATAAATACTTAGATATTAATTATTACTTATTCAAACAAACTACTTGATGCCTTAGCACCTGGGCAGAATTGAACCTAAACGTTATTTTTAAATTGTTATTATAAATATATTAACGTTAGGAATATTATCAGATTTGCTCTCATAAATCTTTTATACTCAAAGCTATATCGAAATTAACAAAATTAGTTTTGTGGAAATTATTAAATTAATATCAAGCCCGGGTAATTGTTCCACGCTATACTGTTATAAATCATCAGCTTGATAGTCCACTGCTGGATATAGGGCTCTTCTAATACACCCCTATATTAGAGGGTTATAAAATAACTCTAACATTATGGCATCACAACTATGGTGATCGATCATGGCCATTTAATCACAATTTTATTTTATTAAATATATTTTAATTGCTTATAAATCATAGGAAAAAATTTGTTTTATTTGTAATATTAAATAATTATTTTTAAAATATCTAAAAAATAAATTACTTTTTCCAAATCTCAATTATTAACAAGGTAATAATCAAACAGCCAAAACATCTGCTGCCTCAATTTTAATATTTAAATTTTTTAATGTTATTCCTTTAATAAAACTATCTTGACAACGTTTGAATAAAATGAAATGAAGATTTTTACATATTACTTTGAACTAGTTTTGAAAATGGCATATTGTGGTTTTCTTGTTTAACTATATTAGATTCATTTGTTGCAAATTATTTTACCGTATACTACTACCACGTAAAAAGAACAATAAAATATAAGTCTTAAAATACTTTTCAAATTCAATAATTCTACTTTTTAAAAAGTTGGGTAATTAACGTATTGAAATATAAGTAAAAACTGTTATTTATTACAATTATAACCAGCATAAATATCGTTTATAGGTTTTCTTTTGTCATTTGTAAAATTAAATGCCAAGCAATTGTGTTGAAGCAGTTCCAGATGCCACCTAAATTATCTCATCTGCTAGAAGTTATTTTGACGCCAGTCAGAATCGATAAGCAAAGCGTAAATAATCTTAGCTTGAATATTGATAGCACTTTAAGTTGAAGATGCTAGTGTAGATGAAGTGTGGTAGTCGTTTGCTAATGTCCTATTCACCGTTCTGACTTTACCCTTCGTCATTGTTCATACAATGGGTTCACTAATGGAATGAGCTACCTCATGAAATCAGAATGGCAAAAAATCCCATAGAGATTAGAACAAAATTCGTAAAGACTCAATAAGTCAACTAGAGTAGTTAGTGACTATTATTTACGTATTTATTTAGTTCATTTACCGTAGTATGTAATGTATGTTATATATTTATAATTATCATCATAACCATACCTGTTAGTCACTGTGGGCATAGCCTCACTAATGCACGCCTTCTCCATTTGAGGGTTTTTGACCTTATCCACCACGAGGTCCAATGCGGAGGTATTTATAATTATCGTGACATATCGACATGTAGGATGTGTACTTATATAGTATAGAATATATAACTTACATATTATTAAATATTTTATCCTTATTAACAAGTAAAACAAACTATAGTCTAAGTATGATTCGATTCGAGTTCGCACCTACTAATTTTCTCATAATTATCAATGGTTGACTGGTAAATATCATCATTATCCGTCATTGAACTGTGTTTTTACATAACATGTAAAATAAATGTATAAATAGCCCATTTTAGTATAATCTCGTATATTAAGGTTTTGGTGGACAGTGGACTTTTGGCAGTATTTTCTTTATTACAATCTATAACTAAAAATAGTACAAATCATGTATGAGCTATTATCACTTTTTTATTATTTTTCTAGTAAATTTATAAGAACAAAATAAAAAAAACAATGTACCATGTTTTTCAATAACACATTCTTTATTTAATTATCATAGTTTTAGTTATAAATAGTTTTAGTCAATTCATAAAGGTTATAGAGTGATGTCAATTGTTTTAAGTTAAAATTATTGGTTAAGTATTTTAAATGATGAAATATTAAAGTTTTATGATGAATTCAATTTGTGAACATTCGATTGACAATGGTTTTCAAAGCTAAATATTATAATTTTTTTATCGTTTATAGTATACTATTTAGGTTTCGTAATTACTGTTATAATGAAAACTTTGATCGAGAATTTTCGCAATTGATAAAAACTTAACACATGTGTCAAAATCTCCTAATATTTTGTGAAAATATTTAACTTTACTTTAAAAACCTCCCT
>JAGSMT010001904.1:0-24574 GCA_029286875.1 Lamproptera curius | reverse complement strand
TTAGAATCCTGGGATGTCCATTTATGAACGATTATATTTAAGAGATGTATATAAACAAAGATGGGAATCATGTCGAAAGAAATAGGCAAGTACAGGTTGATAATTTACCGGAACACACGTATTGAACGTCAATGCCAGTTATATGGGTTTAAGGAGGCCATTTTAAATAGCAGAAATGACTGAATCGAAACAAAATCGGCATGTTTGAGTAGACAGACCGCATAACCCAGTTTTAAAATTTGAGATTTCCTTTAGAACGATTACCGAGAGATGTATTTAAACAACAGATATGAAATTGATCAAAACAAATCGGCAAATAGGTTGATAATTTACCCAAAAACCCAGTATTGAACCGTCGGCATACAGTTTTAGGGCTAATCGACATATTTAAAATCAGAAACGACTCATAATCCAAAAAAATCGGCACGTTTGGAGAGACAGTGTACCGCGATAACGCAATTGTTAAAATCCAACATTTATGATCGATTATATCGAGAATTTTTAAACAAAGATATGAATCTTTAAAGAAATCGCTATATAGGTTGATAATTTAGAAAGAACACAAGCATTGAACGGTCAAGGCTTCCTTATATTACTTATGACGCATTTTCAATAGCAGAAACGACTGAACAAAAACAAACGGAGAATAGACAAACCAAAAAGGTTAAAACCTGGGATGTCCATTTATGATCGATTATATCGAGGGCATATTTAAACAAAGAAGAGTCTGATCAAAAAATCGGCAAGAAAGTTGATTAATTACCCAAAAAAACAAAGAACGTCCTGGAAATGTTAAGGGTAAACAGAACGCTATATTTAAAAGCAGAAACGATCAAAAAACAACCGGCATTTTTGGAGTCAACAGTTACCAAATAACCAAGAAAATTGGAAGTCTTTTATGAAACGTTATACCGAGGGAAAAAACAAAGATATGAATCATGACGAAAGAAATAGGCAATGGTTGATAATTTACCGAAAGAACACCGTATTGAACGGTCAAGGCCACTTATATGAGCTTTTAGGGGCGCTATATTTAAAAGCAGAAACTACCAATCAAACAAATCGGCATGTTTAAGTAGACAGGAACCGCGATAAACTGTATTAAAATCCTGGGATGTCCATTTATGATCGATTATATCGAGGATATATTTAAACACAGACTTGAGTCTTGATCAAATGAATTGGCAAGTCAGTTGATTAATTACCGCAAAAACACAAGTATTGAATGGTCCTGGCAAATGTCATATGGGAATACAGAACGCTATATTTAAATAGCAGAAACGACTCGTAATCCAAAACAACTCGGCATTTTTGAGTCAACAGTGTACCGCGATAACGCAAATTAAAATCCTGGAAGTCTATTTATGAACGATTATACCGAGGATATATTTAAACAACAGAAATGAAGTTGATCAAAAGAAATCGGCAAGTAAAGTTGATAATTTACCGCCAATAAAACAAGTATTGAACGGTCCTGGCAAAATGTTATATGGGCTTATACGGATCGTATAAGAAAGCAGAAATGACTCGTAATCGAAACAAATCGGCATGGTTAAGTCGACAGTTACCGCGATAACGCTATTTTTAGAATCCTGGGATGTCCATTCATAAACGATTATATTGAGAGATGTATATAAACAAAGATATGAATCGATCGAAAGAAATAGGCAAGTCAGGTTGATAATTTACCGAAGGAACACACGTATTAAACCGTCAATGGCTACAGTTATAGGGCTTATACGGAGCGCCATATTTAAATAGAGAAAATGACTGTAATCGAAAATAATCGGCATGTTTGAGTAGACAGTGGACCGCGATAACGCAATTGTTAAAATTCTGGATGTCCATTTATGAACGATTATATCGAGGGATATATTTAAACAGCAGATATAAGTCTTGATCAACCAAATCGGCAAGTATAAGTTTAATTACCGCAAAACACAAGTATTGAACGGTCCTGGCAAAATGTTAATGGGCTAATACAGAACGCTATATTTAAATAGCAGAAACGACCGTAATCCAAACAACTCGGCATTTTTGAGTCAACAGTGTACCGCGATAACGCAATTGTTAAAAACGAAGTCTATTTATGAACGATTATACCGAGGATATATTGAAACAACAGAAATTAATCTTGATCAAAGAAATCGGCAAGTAAAAGTTGAAAATTTACGCAAAAAAAGAAAGTATTGAACGGTCCTGGCAAAATGTTATATGGCTTATACGGATGTTATAATTAAATAGCAGAAATGACCTGTAATCGAAACAAATCGGCATGGTTAAGTCGACAGTGTACCACGATAACGCTATTTTTAGAATCCTGGGAGTCCATTTATGAACGATTATATTGAGAGATGTATTTAAACAACAGATGGTCTTGATCAAAGAAATCAGCAGAGTACAGGTTGATAATTTACCGCAAGAACACAAGTATTGAACCGCCAATGCATATCGTTATATGGAAGCATACGGAGCGCTGTATTTAAATAACCAGAAGCTCGTAATCGAAACAAATCCGGCTGTTGCAGGTAGACAGTGTACCACGATAATTCAATCATGAAAATCCTGAGGACTAACCATTTATGATCATTGATTATATCAGGGATGGCTAAACAACAGATATGAATCTTGATCAAAAGAAATCAGCAAGTATGGGTTGATAATTTACCGAAAGAACACACAAGCATTGAACAGCCAGGCTTACCTTATGAGCTTATGGCGGCGCTATATTTATATGAAACGACTCGTAATCAAAAGAACAAATCAGCGTATTTGAGTAGACAGTGTACCACGAATGATTCAATAAAATTAAAAATCTGGGATGTCCATGTATGATCGATTATATCGAGGATATATTTAAACAACAGATATGAGCCGTGATCATAAGTTGTCAACAACTACATGTTGATAATTTACCGAAAACCGTATTGAAGTGTCAATGCCACACGATTATATGGGCTTACTTACGAGCGCTATATTTAAATAGCAGAAATGATTCGTAATCGAAACAAATCGGCACATGTTTGAGTGAACCCGGTGTACACTTCCATAACGCAGTTTTGAAATTCTGAGATTTCCATTTATGAACGATTGTAATGAGAGATGTATTTAAACAACAGATGTGAGTCTTGATCAAATCAAATCAGCAAGCACAAGTTGATTAATTACCGCAAAACACAAGTATTGAACAGTCCTGGCAAAATGTTATGGCGGAAGCATACACGGATCGTTATAATTAAATAGCCACAGAAATGACTCGTAATCAGAACAAATCGAAGCATTTGGAAGTGAACAGTTTACCCGCGATAACGCAGTGTTTAAAATCCTGGGATGTCTATTTATGATCAATTATATCGGATATATTTAAACAACAGAAATGAACCTTTATCAAAAGGAAATCAGCTTAGTACAGATTCAATTTACCACCAGAACACAAGTATTCAACCGTCAATACATACCTTTATGTGGGCTTATACTTGGCGCTATATTTAAATAGCAGAAATGACTCGTAATACCAAAACAAATCAGCATGGTTGAGGTCGACAGTGTACCGCGATAACGCTATTTTTAAATTCTGGATGTCCATTTATGAACGATTATATCGAGGATATATTTAAACAGCAGATATGAATCTTGATCAAAAGAAATCAGCAAGTACAGTATGATAATTTACCCCAAGAACACAAGTATTGAACCACCCAATCTCCGTTACTTGGCCTATACGGGCGCTATATTAAAATGCGAAATGACTCTAATCGAATCAAATCGGCATGTTTGAGTAGACGTGTCCGCGATAACCAGGTTTAAAATCTGGGATGTCCTTTATGATCGTTATATCGAAATATTTTAAACAACAGATATGAATATTGATCAAAGTTGTCGGCAACTACATGTTGAAATTTTACCGAAAAGAAACCGTTTGAAATGTCAATGCACAAGTTATATGGGCTTATACGGCGCTATTTTAAATAGAAGAAACGACTCTAATCGAAACAAATCGGCATGGTTGAGTCGACAGTGTACCGCAAACCTATTTTTGAAAAATTCTGGAATGTCCTTTTGAACGATTATATCGAGGATATATTTAAACAACGAAATGAACCATCAAAAAGAAATCGCAAGTACAGGTTGTTTTACCCCAAAAAAAGTATTCAACCTCAATCTCCTTTATTGGCATACTTGCTATTTAAATAGCAAAATGACTCGTAATAAAACAAATCGGCATGGTTAGTCGACAGTGTACCGATAACGCTATTTTTAAATTCTGGGATGTCCATTTTGAACGATTATATCGGGATATATTTAAACGAGATATGAATCTTGATCAAAAAGAAATCGAAGTACATTGATAATTTACCCAAGAACCAATATTGAACCACCAATCATTTACATTGGCTATACAGGCCCCTATATTAAAATAGCAGAAATGACTCGTAATCAATCAAATCGCATGTTTAGTGAAGTGTACCCATAACAATATTAAAAATCCTGGGATGTCCATGTATGATCGATTATATCGAGATATTTGTAACAGATGAATATTGATCAAAAGTTGTCGGCAACCACAGGTTGATAATTTGCCGCAAGAACACAGTATTGAACGGTCAGACTTACTTATATGAGCTTATACGGATCGTTATAATTAAATAGCGAAATGACTCTAATCGAAACCAGATCAGCGTATTTAAGTAGACAGTGTACCGTGATAACACTATAGTTAAAATCCTGGGATGTCCATGTGTGATCGATTATATCAGGGATATATTTAAACAACAGATATGAATCTTGATCAAAACAAATCAGCAGATACAAGTTGATTAGTACCGCAAAAACCTAGTATTGAACCGTCAAGGCATTTAGTTTTATTGGCTAATACTAAGGCGCTTTATTATTTAAATAATAGAAATGACTCGTAATCAGAAACAAATCGGCATGTTTGAGTAGACATTGTACCCTTCTATAACATAGTTTTAAAATTCTGAGATGTCCATTTAGCGAACGATTATATCGAGGGATGTATATAAACATACAGATATGAATCTTGATCCAAAGAAATAGGCGAAGTACAGGTTGATAATTTACCACAAGAACACAAAGTATTCAACCGTCAATATATGCGTTATATGGGCTTATACATAGCGCTATATTTAAATAGCAGAAATGACTCATAATAGAAACAAATCAGCATGGTTGAGTCGACAGTGTACCATGACCAACGCTAGCACAGAAAATTCTGGAATGTCCATTTATGAACGATTATATCGGGGATATATTTAAACAACCAGTATAGATCTTGATCAAAAGAAATCAGCAAGTACAGTATGATAATTTACCGTAAGAACACAAGTATTGAACCATAATGCATGTATACCGTTATATGGGCTTATACGGAGCGCTATATTTAAAAGCGAAATGATAATAATCAAATCAAATCAGCGTATTTGATGAACGGTGTGCCATGATAACGCAGTGTTTAAAATCCTGGGATGTTCGTTTATGAACGATATGTCCATTTATGAACGATTATATTGGGAGATGTATATAAACAACAGATATGAATCATGATCGAAAATAGGCGAGTACAGGTTGATAATTTACCGAAGAACACGTATTGAACGGTCAGAAACACCTTATATGAGCCCATGCGGAGCGCTATATTTAAATGGCAGAAACTACTCGTAATCAGGAAACAAATCGGCATGTTTAAGTAGACAGTGAACGCGATAACACTGTGGTTAAAATCCTGGATGTCCATTTATGATCGATTATATCGAGGGATATATTTAAACAACAGACTTGAGTCTTGATCAAATGAATTCCTTGAAAGTACAAGTTGATTAGTACCTGCAAAACACAAGTGATGAACGGTCTGGCAAAATGTTATATGGAGAAGGCTAATACAGAACGCTATATTTAAATAGCAGAGAGGCGACTCGTAATCCAACAACTCAGCATTTTTGAGTCAACAGTGTGCCGCGATAACGCAATTGTTAAAATCCTGGGAAGTCTGTTATGAATTGATTATACCGGGGATATATTTAAACAACAGAAATGAGAAGTTTGATCAAAAGAAATCGGCAGTAAAGAAGTTGATAATTTACACCAATAAACAAGTATTGAACGGTCCTGTGAAAATGTTATAGCAAACATACGGATCGTTATAAGTAAATATGAGAAATGACTCGTAATCCGAAACAAATCAGCATGTGGTTAAGTCTCGACAGTGCCGCGATAACGCTATTTTAGAATCCTGGGATGTCCATTCATAAACGATTATATTGAGAGATGTATATAAACAACAGATATGAATCATGATCCGAAAGAAAATGAAAAGCGAGTACAGGTTGATAATTTACCGAAGGAACACGGCGTATTGAACCGTCAATACATACAGTTATATGAAACCTGCAGGCGCTATATTTAAATAGCAGAAATGACTCGTAATCAGAAATAATTCGGCGTATTTTGAGTAGACAGTGTACCCGCGATAACGCAATTGTTAAAAATTCTGGGATGTCCATTTATGAACGATTATATCGAGGATATATTTAAACAGCAGATATAGTCTTGATCCGGTAAATCAGCAGTATAAGTTTAGTACCGCAAAAACAAGTATTGAACGGTCCTGGCAAAATGTTATATGGGCTAATACAGAACCTTTATATTTAAATGACAGAAACGACTCGTAATCCAAACAACTCCCGGCATTTTTGAGTCAACAGTGTGCCGCGATAACGCAATTGTTAAAATTCCGGGAATCTGTTATGAACGATTATACCGAGGGATATATTGAAACAACAAGAAATTAATCTTGATCAAAAGAAATCAGCAAGTAAAAGTTGAAAATTTACCAATAAAAAGAGTGAACGGTCCTGGCAAGAAATGTTATGTGGGCTTATACGGATCGTTATAATTAAATAACCGAGAAATGACTCGTAATCGAAAACAAATCCCAGCATGGATTAAGTCGACAGTGTACCCACGATAACGCTATTTTAGAATCTGGGATGTCCGTTTGAACGATTATGACCCAGAGATGTGTATTTAAACAACAGATATGAGTCTTGATCAAAAAGAAATCGCTTAAGTACAGGTTGATAATTTACCGCAGAACACAAGTATTTGAACCGCCAATGCATATCGTTATATGAGCTTATACGGGCCTTTAATATTTAAATAGCGAAGAAATATCGTAGTGGAAACAAATCAAAGCATGTTTGAGTGAACAGTGTACCGATAATTCAATCATGAAAATCCTGGGATGTTACATTTATGATCGATTATATCCGAGGATATATTTAAACAACAGATATGAATCTTGATCAAAAGAAATCGGCAAGTATAGATTGATAGTTTACCGAAAGAACACAAGCATTGAACGGCCAAGGCTTACACTTATATATGAGAAGCTTACTTTAGCGCTATATTTATATAGCAAAACGACTCGTAATCAGAAACAAATCGGCATGTTTGGGTAGACAGTGTGCCGCGATAATTCAATAATTAAATCCTGGGAATTAATCATATATGATCGATTATATCAGGGATATATTTAAACAACAGATATGAATATTGATCTTAAGTTGTCAGCAACTACATGTTGATAATTTACACCGAAAAGAAC
Organism: Lamproptera curius; assembly: GCA_029286875.1. Classification (NCBI taxonomy): domain Eukaryota; kingdom Metazoa; phylum Arthropoda; class Insecta; order Lepidoptera; family Papilionidae; genus Lamproptera; species Lamproptera curius. The sequence goes on along the minus strand of JAGSMT010001904.1, from coordinate 16,950 downwards.
ACACGTATTGAAATGTCAATGCACACAGTTATAAACCCCATATACAGGCGCTTATATTTAAATAGCAGAAATGATTCGTAATCAAACAAATCGGCATGTTTGAGTGAACAGTGTACCACGATAACGCAGTTTAAAATCCTGGGATGTCCATTTTATGATCGATTATATCAGGGGATATATTTAAACAACAGATATGAATCTTGATCCAAAAGAAATCGGCAAGTATAGGTTGATAATTTACCGAAAGAACACAAGCATTGAACGTAGGAGCTTACACTTATATGAGCTTATACGTAGCGCTATATTTATATAGCGAAACGACTCGTAATCAAACAAATCGGCATATTTGAGTAGACGGTGTATACCGCGATAATTCAATAGTAAATCCTGGGATGTCCATGTATGATCCGATTATATCGAGGGATATATTTAAACAACAGATATGAATAACCCAGTCATAAGTTGTCAGCAACTACATGTTGATAATTTACCGAAAGAACACACGTATTGAAATGTCAATGCACACAGTTATATGAAACTATACGAGCTATATTTAAATAGCAGAAATGATTCACCAATCGAAACAAATCGCATGTTTGGAGTAGACAGTGTACCACGATAACGTGATGTTTAAAATCCTGGGATGTCCATTTTATGAACGATTATTTCGGATTATATTTAAACAACAGATATGAATCTTGATCAAAAGAAATCGGCAAGTATGGGTTGATAATTTACCGAAAGAACACAAGCATTGAACGGCCAGAACACACTTATATGAGCTTATGGAGCGCTATATTTAAATAGCAGAAACGACTCGTAATCGAAACAAATCCCGGCATGTTTAAGTAGACAGTGAACCGCGATAACACTGTAGTTAAAATCCTGGGATGTCATTTTATGATCGATTATATCGAGATGTATTTAAACAACAGATATGAATATTGATCCAAAACAAATCGGCAAATAGAAGTTGATAATTTTACCACCAAAAACCCTAGTATTGAACCGTCAAGGCATACAGTTTATGGGCTAATACACAGGCGCTATATTTAAATATCAGAAACGACTCATAATCCAAAAAAATCAGCACACGTTTGGGTAGACAGTGTACCGCGATAACGCAATTGTTAAAATCCTGAAGTCCATTTATGATCTATATCGAGAGATGTATTTAAACAACAGATATGAATCTTGATCAAAGAAATCGGCTGGTATAGATTTGATAATTTACCGAAGAACACAAGGCATTGAACGGTCAGGAAGCTTGCACTTATATTGAAAGCTATGCAGACGCTATGTTTCAATAACACAAAGACTCGTAATCCAGAGCAAATCATGTTTAAGTAGACGGTGAACCGCGATAACACTGTGATTTAAAATCCTGGGATGTCCATTTATGATCGATTATATCGAGGGAGAAGCTATATTCAAACAACAGATATGAGTCTTGATCAATCAAATCAGCAGAAATTACAAGTTGATTAATTACCGCAAAACACAAGTATTGAACGGTCCTGGCAAAATGTTATATGGGCTTATACGGATCGTTATAATTAAATAGCAGAAATGACTCGTAATCAAACCAAATCGGCATGGTTAAGTCGACAGTGTACCGCGGTATGTTTTTAGAATCCTGGGATGTCCATTTTATGAACGATTATATTGGGGTATATAAACAACACATATGAATCATGATCGAAGAAATAAGCAGAAGAGTACAGGTTGATAATTTACCGGAGAACACGTATTGATCGGTCAAGGCTTGCACTTATATGAGCATGCAGACATATTTAATGAAACTATAAATAATCAGAACAAATCTGGCGTATTTAAATGAACAGTGAACCGCGTGCTTACTAGTTAAAATCTAGGATATGAAACATTCGATTATATCGAGGGATATATTTAAACAACGAACGAGTCTTGATCAAATGAATTCGGCAAGTACAAGTTGATAGAATTACCGCAAAACACAAGTATTGAACGGTCTGGCAAAATGTTATATGGGCTAATACCAGACGCTATATTTAAATAGAAACGACTCGTAATCCAAACAACTCGGCATTTTGAGTCAACAGTGTACGCGATAACACAGTTGTTAAAATCCTGGGAAGTCTGTTTATGAACGATTATACCGAGGGATATATTTTAAACAACAAAATGAAGTTTGATCAAAAAGAAATCAGCAAGTAAAGAAGTTGATAATTTACCGCAATAAAACAAGTATTGAACGGTCCTGGCAAAAATGTTATATGAACTATACGGATCGTTATAGTAAATAACAGAAGTCGTAATCCAGAACAAATCAGCATGGATTCTGAGTCGACAGTGTACCGCGATAACGCTATTTTTAGAATCCTGGGATGTCCGTTTCATAACTGATTATATTGAGAGATGTATATAAACAACAGATATGGATCATGGTCAGAAAATAGAAGCAAGTACAGGTTGATAATTTACCGAAAAGGAACACACGTATTGAACGTCAATGCATACAGTTATATGGGCTTATACGGGCGCTATGTATTTGATAGCGAAATGACTCGTAATCGGAAAATAATTTCGGCATGTTTGAAGATAGACAGTGTGTACCGCATTAACGCAATTGTTAAAATTCTAGGATGTCCATTTATGAACGATTATATCGAGGATATATTTAGAAACAGCAGATATAAGTCTTGATCAAATCAAATCATGAAGTATAAGTTTAATTACCGCAAAAACTTTGATATTGAACGGTCTGGCAAAATGGTATATGGGCTAATACAGAACGCTATATTTAAATAGCAAGAAACGACTCGTAATCCAAACAACTCCAACTCATTTTTGAGTCAACAGTGTACCACGATAACGCAATTATTAAAATTCCGGGAAGTCTGTTGCTGAACGATTATACCGAGGGATATTTAAACAACGGAAATTAATCTTGATCAAAGAAATCGTAGTGGTTGAATTTTATCGCAAGAACACCATTGAACGGTCTGGCTGTTATATGGGCTAATACAGAACGCTATATTTAAATAACAGGAAACGACCATAATCGACAACTCGGCATTTGAGTCAACAGTGTACCGCGATAACAATTGGTAAAATCCTAAGTCCATTTATGAACGATTATATTGAAGAGAGATGCGTTTAAACAACAGATATAAAATTCTTGATCAAAGAAATCTGGCAAGTACAGGTTGATAATTTACTACCGCAAGAACACAAGTATTGAACCGCCAATGCATATCGTTATAGCAAACTATACGGGCCGCATATTTAAATAAGAAATGACAATAATCAAAACAATTCGGCATGTTTTGATGGGCAGTGTACCGCGACAACACCAGTTATAAAATGCAGATGTCCTCTTATAAACGATTATATCGAGGGATATATTTAAACAACAGAAATAGACAACTTTATCAAAGAAATCATGAGAGTACAGGTGATAATTTACCGCAAGAAAACAAGTATTGAACCGTCAATGCATACCGCTACGTTAGCCTATACAGGCGCTATTAAAAAACGAAAATGACTCGTAATCGAAACAAATCCCCGGCATGTTTGGTGGGCAGTGTACCACGATAATTCAATCTTGAAAATCCTGGGATGTCCATTTATGATCAGTTATATCGAGGGATATATTTAAACAACAGATATGAATCTTGATCAAAGAAATCAGCAAGTATAGGTTGATAATTTACCGAAGAACACAGAAAGCAGTGAACGGCCAAGGCTTACACTTATATGAGCTTATGGGAGCGCTATATTTATATAAACGACTCGTAATCGAAACAAATCGGCATGTTTAGTGAACGTTATGCCGCGATAATTCAATAATTAAAATCCTGGGATGTCATGTATGATCGATTATATAGAGGATATATTTAAACAACAGATATGAATATTGATCATAAGTTGTCGCTTAACTACATGTTGATAATTTACCGAAAAGAACACACGTATTGAAATGTCCAATGCACACAGTTATAGGCTTATACGAAGCGCTATGTTTAAATAGCAGAAATGATTCGTAATCAGAAACAAATCGGCATGTTTGAGTGAACGGTGTACCACGGTAACGGTGTTTAAAATCCTGGGATGTCCATTTATGAACGATTATTTCGAGGATATATTTAAACAGATGTGAATCTTGATCAAAAGAAATCGGCAAGTACGGGTTGATAGTTACCGAAAGAACACAAGCATTGAACGTAGGAAGCTTACATATATGAGCTTATACGGAGCGCTATATTTAAATATGAGAAACGACTCGTAATCAAACAAATCTGGCATGTTTGAGTGAACGGTATGCCACGATAATTCAATAATGAAAATCCTGGGATGTCCATGTATGATCGATTATATCGAGGGATATGTTTAAACAACAGATATGAATGATGATCCAAAAAGTTGTCAGCAACTACTGGGTTCATAATTTGCCGCAAGAACACAAGCATTGAACGTCAGGGCTTACTTATATGAGCTTATACGGGCGCTATTTAGAAATAACGAGAAATGACTCGTAATCAGGAAACAAAATCCCAGCATGGTTAAGTCGACAGTGTACCGCGATAACGCTATTTTAGAATCCTGGGATGTCATTTATGAACGATTATATTGAGATGTATAAACAACAGATATGAATCGCGGTCAGAAAGAAATAGGCAGTACAGGTTGATAATTTACGAAAGAACACACGTATTGGACCGTCAATGCATACAGTTATATGGTTTATGCGGAGCGCTATATTTAAATAGCAGAAATGACTCGTAATCGAAACAAATCGGCGTAATGTTTAAGTAGACGAACCGCGATAGCACTGTAGTTAAATCCTGGAATGTCATTTATGATCGATTATATCAGGGCTATATTTAAACAACAGATATGAGTCTTGATCAAATCAAATCAGCAGAAGTACAAGTTAGATTGAGTACCGCAAAAACACAAGTGTTGAACGGTCCTGGCAAAGATGTTATGGGCTTATACCGGGTGTTATAATTAAATAGCAAAATGACTCGTAATCGAAACAAATCGGCATATAGTTGGTCGACAGTGTACCGCGATAACAATTTTTTAGAATCCTGGGATGTCCATTTATAGACGATTATATTGGAGATATTATATAAACAACAACAGATATGAATCATGATCGAAAAATAGGCAAGTACAGGTTGATAATTTACCGAAAAGATCTAACGTATTGAACCGTCAATGCACACAGTTATATGAAGGCTTATACGAAGCGCTATATTTAAATAACCCAGAAATGATTCGTAATCAGAAACAAATCAGCATGTTTGAGTAGACAGTGTGCCACGATAACGCAGTGTTTAAAATCCTGGGATGTCCGTTTACTTGAACGATTATTTCAGGGATATATTTTAAACAACAGATATGAATCTTGATCAAAAGAAATCAGCAAGTATAGGTTGATAATTTTCGAAAAGAACACAAACATTGGCAGCCAAGGCTTACACTTATGAGCTTATACGGGCGCTATATTTAAATAGCAAAACGACTCGTAATCGAAACAAATCAGCATGTTTGAGTGAACGGTGTGCCACGATAATTAAATAATGAAAATCCTGGGATGTCATGTATGATCGATTATATCGAGGGATTATATATTTAAAACGGCAGATATGAATGACGGTCATAAGTTGTCCCGGCAACTACGTGTTGATAATTTGCCGAAAGGACACGTGTTAATCATCAATGCACACAGTTATATGGGCTTATAAGGCGCTATATTTAAATAGCAGGGAAATGATTCGTAATCCAAACAAATCGGCATGTTTGAGTAGACAGTGTACCACGATAGCAGTGTTTAAAATCCTGGATGTCCATTTGTGATCGATTATATCGGGGATATGTTAAACAACAGATATGAATCTTGATCAAAAGAAATCAGCAAGTATAGGTGATAATTTACCGAAAGAACACAAGGTGAACGGCCAAAGGCTTACACTTATATGAGCTTATACGTAGCGCTATATTTATATAACGAAACGACTCGTAATCGGAAACAAATCATGGCATGTTTGAGTGGACAGTGTACCACGATAATAATTCAATAATTAAAATCCTAGGATGTCCATGTGATCGATTATATCGAAGGATATATTTAAACAACAGATATGAATATTGATCATAAGTTGTCCACGGCCTTCCCCTGTTGATAATTACCGAAAAATTACGTATTAAGTATAATGCACAGTTATGGGCTTATACGAAGCGCTATATTTAAATGTGAGAAATGATTCGTAATCGAACAAATCAGCATGTTTGAGTAGACGATGTACCACGATAACGCAGTGTTCAAATCCTGGGATGTCCATTTATGAACGATTATTTCGGGGATATATTTAAACAACAGATATGAATCTTGATCAAAAGAAATCGGCAAGTATGGGTTGATAATTTACCGAAAAGAACACAAGCATTGAACGGCAAGGCTTACACTTATATAAAACATGGGCCGCTATGTTTAAATAGCAGAAACGACTCGTAATCAAACAAATCAGCATGTTTGGTAGACGGTGTACCACGATAATTCAATAATGAAAATCCTGGGATGTCATGTATGATCAGTTATCAAAGGGATATATTTAAACAACAGATATGAATATTGATCAAAAGTTGTCAGCAACTACAGGTGATAATTTGCCACCAGAACACAAGCATTGAACGGTCAAGGCTTACGCTTATATGAGCTTATACAGACGCTATATTTAAATAGCAGAAATGACTCGTAATCCAAGCAAATCAGCATGGTTAAGTCGACAGTGTGTACCCTTGATAACGCTATTTTAGAATCCTGGGATGTCCATTTATGAACTGATTATATTTGAGATGTATATAAATGATATGAATCATGATCCGAAGAAATAGGCAAGTGAGTTGATAATTTACCGAGAAGAAAGAACACACGTATTGAACCGTCATTGCAGTTATAGGTTTATGCAAAGACGCTATATTAGAAATAGCGAAAATGACTCGTAATCAAGAGAACAAATCAGCATGTTTGGTGAACGTTGTGCCACGCTATAACGCAGTTTTAAAATTCTGAGTTTTCCATTTGAACGAGTTATATCGAAGTGTATTTAAACAACAGATATGAATATTGATCAAAACAAATCGGCAAATAGGTGATAATTTACCGCAAAAACCTAGTATTGAACCGTCAAGGCATGGTTTCTAGGCTATACGGGCGCTATGTTTAAATATCAGAAACGACTCATAATAATCCCAAAAAAAATCAGCACGTTTGAGTAGACAGTGTGCCGCGATAACGCAATTGTTAAAATCCTGGGAGTCATTTATGATCGATTATATCGAGATGTATTTAAACAACAGATATGAATCAGTCAAAGAAAATCAGCTAGTATAGGTTGATAATTTTGCAAAAAGAACACAAGCATTGAACGGTCAAGGCTTACACCTGTCCAAAACATACGGGCCCTTTATATTTCCAATAGCAAAACGACTCGTAATCAGGAAACAAATCGGCATGTTTAAGTAGACAGTGAACCGCGGCCTGTGGTTAAAATCCTGGGATGTCCATTTATGATCGATTATATCGAGGGGCTATATTCAAGCTTAACAGATATGAGTCTGATCAATCAAATCATGCGATACAAGTTGATTAATTACCACCAAAAAACACAAGTATTGAACGGTCCTGGCAAAATGTTATATGGGCTTATACGGATCGTTATAATTAAATCGCGAGAAATGACTCGTAATCAAACAAATCAGCATGGTTAAGTCGACAGTGTACCGCGATAACGCTATTTTAGAATCCTGGGATGTCCATTTATGAACGATTATATTGGGAGATGTATATAAACAACAGATATGAATCATGATCGAAAATAAGCAAGTACAGGTTGATATTTACCGAAGAACACACGTATTGATCAGTCAAGCTTACCTTATATGAGCTTATGCGGGCGCTATATTTAAATATTGAGAAACTACTCGTAATCAGAACAAATCGGCATGTTTAAGTGAACAGTGAACCGATAACACTGTAGTTAAAATCCTAGGATGTCATTTATGATCTCGATTATATCGGGGATATATTTAAACAACAGACGAGTCTTGATCAAATGAATTCGGCAAGTACAAGTTGATTAATTGCCACCCAAAGGAAACACAGAGTATTGAACGGTCCTGGCAAAGAATGTTATGGGTAATACAAGAACGCTATATTTAAATAGCAAACGACTCATCAATCCAAACAGCTCAGCATTTTGGAGTCAACGGAGTGTACCCGCGATAGCATGATTGTTAAAAATCCTGGAGTCTATTTATGAACATTATACCGAGGGATATATTTAAACAACAGAAATGAAGTTTGATCAAAAGAAATCAGCAAGTAAAGTTGATAATTTACCGCAATAAAACAAGTGAACGGTCACAACCCAAGGAAATGTTATGTGAAACCCCATACGGATCGTTATAAGTAAATATGACGTCGTAATCGAAACAAATCAGCATAGTTAGAAGTCACGACGATGTTACCATGATAACGCTATTTTTAAATCCTGGGATGTCATTCATAAACGATTATATTGAGATGTATATAAACAGATATGAATCATGATCAGAAAATAGGCAAGTACAGGTTGATAATTTACCGAAAGGAACACACGTATTGAACCGTCAATGCATACAGTTATATGGGCTTATGGAGCTATATTTAAATAACTAAATGACTCGTAATCAGAAATAATTCAGCATGTTTGAGTAGACGGTGTACCGCGATAACGCAAGTGACAAAATTCTAGGATGTCCATTTATGAACGATTATATCGAGGGATATGTTAAACAACAAGAAATTAATCTTGATCAAAAGAAATCAGCAAGTACAGGTTGATAATTTATCGCAGAACACAAGTGAACGGTCCTGGCAAAATGGTATGGGCTAATACAGACACTATGTTAAATACTTAGAAACGACTCATAATCCAAACAACTCAGCATTTTGAGTCAACAGTGTGCCACGATAACGCAATTGATGGAATTCCAGAATCATTGCGATTGATTATGCCGAGGGATATGTTTGGAAGCAGCGGAAATTAATCTTGATCAAAGAAGTCGTAGCCCAGAATTACAGGTTGATGGTTATCGCAAGAACACAAGTATTGAACGGTCCTGGCACAATGTTATAGCAAATGTCTGAACTATATTTAAATAACAGGAAACGACTCGTAATCCAAACAACTCGGCATTTTTGAGTCAACAGTGTACCGCGATAGCACAGTGTGTTAAAATCCTGAAATCTATTTATGAACGATTATACAAGGGATATATTGAAACAACAGAAATTAATCTTGATCGAAAAGTCGGCAAGTAAAGTTGAAAATTTACCGCAATAAAAAGTGAACGGTCCTGGCAAAAATGTTATATGAAGCATACGGATCGTTATAATTAAAATATGAGAAATGACTCGTAATCCAGAAACAAATCGGCATGGATTAAGTCGACAGTGTACCACGATAACGCTATTTTAGAATCCTGGGATGTCCATTTATGAACGATTATATTGAGAGATGTATTTAGCAAACAGATATGAGTCTTGATCAAAAGAAATCAGCAGTACAGGTTGATAATTTACCGCAAGAACACAAGTATTTGGAACCATAAATGCATATCGTTATATGGGCTTATACGGGCGCTGTATTTAAATAGCGAGAGCTCGTAATCGAAACAATTCGGCATGTTTGAGTGAATATTACCGCGACAACGGTTATAAATCTTGGGATGTCCTCTTATAAACGATTATATCGAGGGATGTATTTAAACAACGAAATAGACCTTTATCATCAAAGAAATCAGCGAAGTACAGGTTGATAATTTACGCAAAGAAAACAAAGTATTGAACCGTCAATGCATACCGCTACGTTGGCCTATACGGAGCGCTATATTAAAAAGCAAGAAATGACTCGTAATCTGAAACAAATCGGCATGTTTGATGAACCAGTGTACCACGTCGTTCAATCATGAAAATCCTGGGATGTCCGTTTATGATCGATTAGCATCGAGGATATATTTAAACAACGAATATGAATCTTGATCGAAAGAAATCAGCAAGTATAGGTTGATAATTTACGAAGGAACACAAACATTGAACAGCCAAGGCTTACCTTATGTGAGCTTATGCAGGCGCTATATTTTATATAGCAGAAACGACTCGTAATCGAAACAAATCGGCATGTTGAGTAGACAGTGTACCGCGATAATTCCAATAATTAAAATCCTGGGATGTCCATATATGATCAATTATATCGAGGATATATTTAAACAACAGATATGAATATTGATCATAAGTTGTCAGCAACTTCATATTGATCTGCCGAAAAAGAACACACATATTGAAATGTCCATGCACACAGTTATATGAATATACGAAGCCTTTATGTTTCAATAACGAAAATAGTTAAATAATCGAAACAAATCGGCATATTTTGAAGGTGGTGATGTACCGATAACACTGGTGTTTAAAATCCTGGGATGTCCATTTATAACTTGATTATTTCGAGGATATATTTAAACAACAGATATGAATCTTGATCCAAAAGAAATCGGCAAGTACAAGTTGATAATTGCAGAAAAGAACACAAGCATTGAACAGCCAAAACTTACACTTATATGAGCTTATGCAGGCGCTATATTTAAATAGCAAAACGACTCGTAATCGAAACAAATCGGCATGTTTAATTGAACAGTGTACGATAAATTCCAATAATGAAAATCCTGGGATGTCCATGTATGATCGATTATATCGAGGATATGTTTAAACAACAGATATGAATATTGATCAAAAGTTGTCCTTCTTCTGGGTTCATAATTTGCCGCAAGAACACAAGCATTGAACAGTCAAAGGCTTACACATATATATTATACGGGCGCTATATTTTAATAGCGAAAATGACTCGTAATCCAAGTAAATCAGCATGGATTAAGTCGACCAGTGTACCGCGATAACGCTATTTTAAGTCTGGGATGTCATTTATGAACGATTATATTGAGAGATGTATATAAACCTTGAATATGAATCATGATCGAAAAGTAGAGGCAGAGTACAGGTTGATAATTTACCGAAAGAACACATGTTGAACCGTCAATGCATACAGTTATATGGGTTTAAACGGAGCGCTATATTTAAATAGCAGAAATGACTCGTAATCGAAACAAATCAGCATGTTTAAGTAGACGGTGAACCGCGATAACACTGTAGTTAAAATCCTGGAATGTCCATTTATGATCGATTATATCGAAGGCTATATTTAAACAACAGATATGAGTCTTGATCAAATCAAATCGCTTAGTACAAAGTTGATTAGTACCGCAAAACACAAGTATTGAACGGTCCTGGCAAAATGTTACTTATGGGCTTATACGGATCGTTATAATTAAATAGCAAAATGACTCGTAATCAAACAGTGGCATGGTTAGGTCGACGGTGTGCCGCGATAACGCTATTTTAGAATCCTGGGATGTCCATTTATGGTGCAATTATATTGGGAGATGTGTTTAAACAGCAGATATGAATCATGATCGAAAAGAAATAAAGCGAGTACAGGTTGATAATTTACCGAAAGTCTAACGTATTGAACCGTCAATGCACACAGTTATGAAGCTTACGAAGCGCTATATTTACTAGCAAGAAATGATTCGTAATCGAAACAAATCGGCATGTTGAGTAGACAGTGTACCACGATAACGCAGTGTTTAAATCCTGGGATGTCCATTCTTGAACATGATTGTTCGAGAGGATATATTTAAACAACAGATATGAATCTTGATCAAAAGAAATCGCTTAAAGTATAGGTTGATAATTTACCGAAAAGAACACAAGCATTGAACATTGAAACACATATATGAACATATGCAGACGCTATATTTAAAATGTGAGAAACGACTCGTAATCAGAACAAATCGGCATGTTTGGGTAGACAGTGTACCACGATAATTCAATAGAAATGCAGGATGTCCATGTATGATCGATTATATCGAGGATATATTTAAACAACAGATATGAATATTGATCAAAAGTTGTCGGCTACATGTTGATAATAATTTACCGAAAAGAACACACGTATTGAAATGTCAATGCACACAGTTATATGGGCTTATACGAGAAGCGCTATATTTTAAATAGCAGAAATGATTCATAATCAAAACAAATCAGCATGTTGAGTAAGACAGTGTACCACGATAACACCAGTGTTCAAATCCTGGGATGTCCATTTATGAACGATTATTTCCGAAGGGATATATTCAAACAACAGATATGAATCTTGATCAAAAGAAATCAATAGTAAAGTTGATAATTTACACCAATAAACAAGTATTGAACGGTGAGTAAAATGTTATATGGGCTCATACGGATCATTCATAATTAAATAGCAAGTATTCGTAATCGAAACAAATCCCAGCATGGTTAAGTCGACGGTGTACCGCGATAACGCTATTTTTAGAATCCTGGGATGTCCATTTTATGATCGATTATATCGAGGGATATTTAAACAGATGCTGAATCTTGATCCAAAAGAAATCAGCTAGTATGGGTTGATAATTTACCGGAAGAACACAAGCATTGAACGGTCAGAGCTTACACACTTATATGAGCTTATACGGGCGCTATATTTAAATAGCAGAAACGACTCGTAATCGAAACAAATCGGCATGTTTGGAAGTGGAGCAGTGTACCGCGACAATTCAATAATGAAAATCCTGGGATGTCCATAACATGATCGATTATATCGAGGATATATTTAAACAACAGATATGGAGTCTTGATCAAAAGAAATCCTTAGTACAGGTTGATAATTTACCGAAAGACACACTTATTGAAATGTCAATGCACACAGTTATATGGAGAAACTATACCTGAAGCGCTATATTTAAATATGAGAAATGACTCGTAATAATCAAAGAAACAAATCGGCATGTTTGGGTAGACAGTGTACCCGCGATAACGCAGTGTTTAAAATCCTGGGATGTCCATTTATGAACGATTATTTCAGGGATATATTTAAACAACAGATATGAATCTTTATCAAAAGAAATCGGCAAATATGAGTGGATAATTTACCGAAGAAAGAACACAAGCATTGAAGCAGTCAGCACACTTATGTGAGCTTATACAGACGCTATCATTAAATAGCAGAAACGACTCGTAATCAAAACAAATCGGCATGTTTGAGTAGACGGTGCCACCGCGATAATTCAATATTAAAAATCCTGGGATGTCCATGTATGATCGATTATATCGAGATATTTGTAACAGATGAATATTGATCAAAAGTTGTCGGCAACCACAGGTTGATAATTTGCCGCAAGAACACAGTATTGAACGGTCAGACTTACTTATATGAGCTTATACGGATCGTTATAATTAAATAGCGAAATGACTCTAATCGAAACCAGATCAGCGTATTTAAGTAGACAGTGTACCGTGATAACACTATAGTTAAAATCCTGGGATGTCCATGTGTGATCGATTATATCAGGGATATATTTAAACAACAGATATGAATCTTGATCAAAACAAATCAGCAGATACAAGTTGATTAGTACCGCAAAAACCTAGTATTGAACCGTCAAGGCATTTAGTTTTATTGGTTAATAAAAGCGCTTTAAAATAGCAGAAATGACTGTAATCGAAACAAATCGGCATGTTTGAGTAGAATTGTACCGCCATAACGCAGTTTTTTAAAATTTGAGATGTCCATTTATGAACGATTATACGAGGGATGGTTAAAAACAATATGGGAATCTTGATCAAAAGAAATAGGCACAAGGGTTGATAATTTCCGCAAGAACACAAGTATTCAACCGTCAATGTTACCGTTATATGGGCTTTAAACATGCGCCTATTTAAAAGCAGAAATGACTCGTCCAGAAACAAATCGGCATGGTTGAGTCGACAGGTACCGCGATAACGCTATTTTGAAAATTTGGAATGTCCATTTATGAACGATTATATCGAGGGATATATTTAAACAGCATTGAATCTTGATCAAAAGAAATCGGCAAGTATTATGATATTTACGTAAGAACACAAGTATTGAACCACCAATGGCATACCGTTATATGGGCTTAATACGGAGCGCTATATTTAAAAAGCAGAAATGACTCGTAATCGAATCAAATCGGCATGTTTGGTAGACAGTGTACCCGATAACGCAGGTTAAAATCCCGATGTTCATTTATGAAGATTATTTCGAGGGATATATTTAAACAACAGATATGAATCTTGATCAAAAAATCGGCAAGTAGGTTGATAATTTACCGAAAGAACACAAGCATTGAACGGCCAAGGCTTACACTTATAAGGAGCTTATACGGATCGTTATAATTAAATAGCAGAAATGACTGTAATCGAAACAGATCGCATGTTTAAGTAGGACAGTGTACCGTGATAAACTATAGTTAAAACTTAGGATGTCCATTTATGATCGATTATATGAGGAATAATTTAAACAACAGATATGAGTCTTGATCAAAGAAATCGGCAAGTGTGTGATAATTTACTAAGAACACAAGTATTGAACCGTCAATGATATCGTTATATGTGTTTATACGAAGGCATATTTAAATAGCAGAAATGACTCGTAAATCGAAACAAATCGGCATGTTTGAGTAGAATTGTACCGCTATAACGCAGTTTTTAAAATTCTGAGATGTCCATTTATGAACGATTATATCGAGAGATGTATTTAAACAACAGATATGAGTCTTGATCAAAAGAAATCGGCAAAAGTACAGGTTGATATTTGCAAGAACACAAGATTGAACGGTCAAGGCTTACACTTATAATGAGCTCATACGGATCGTTATAATTAAATAGCAGAAATGACTGTAATCGAAACAAATCGGCATGTTTAATTAGACAGTGTACCGCGATGACACTATAGTTAAAACTAGGATGTCCATTTGATCGATTGTACGAGGATGATATAAACAACAGATATGAATCTTGATCAAAAAATAGGGTACAGGTTGATAATTTACCAAGAACACAAGTATTCAACCGTCAATATACCGGTATATGGGCTTATACATGCGCTATATTTAAATAGCAGAAATGACTCGTAATAGAAACAAATCGGCAAGGTTGAGTCGACAGTGTACCGCGATAACGCTTATTTTGAAAAATTCTAGAATGTCCATTTATGAACGATTATATCGAGGATATATTTAAACAGCGTTGAATTGATCAAAAGAAATCGGCAAGTACAGTATGATAATTTACCGCAAGAACACAAGTATTGAACCACCAATGCATACCGTTATATGGGCTTATACGGAGCGCTATATTTAAAAAGCAGAAATGACTCGTAATCGAATCAAATCGGCATGTTTGAGTAGACAGTGTACCGCGATAACGCAATTGTTAAAATCCTGGGATGTCCATTTATGATCGATTATATCGAGGGATATATTTAAACAACAGATATGAATATTGATCAAAAGTTGTCGGCAACTACATGTTGATAATTTACCGAAAGAACACACGTATTGAAATGTCAATGCACACAGTTATATGGGCTTATACGAAGCGCTATATTTAAATAGCAGAAATGACTCGTAATCGAAACAAATCGGCATGGATGAGTCGACAGTGTACCGCGATAACGCAGTGTTTAAAATCCTGGGATGTCCATTTATGAACGATTATATCGAGAGATGTATTTAAACAACAGAAATGAATCTTGATCAAAAGAAATCGGCAAGTATATTTGGATAATTTACCGAAAGAACACAAGCATTGAACGTCAAGGCTTACACTTATATGAGCTTATACGGAGCGCTATATTTAAATAGCAGAAACGACTCGTAATCAAAACAAATCGGCATGTTTGAGTAGACAGTGTACCGCGATAATTCAATAATGAAAATCCTGGGATGTCCATAAGCGATCGATTACATCCAGGGATATATTTAAACAACAGATATGAATATTGATCAAAAGTTGTTTGACAATCATATGTTGATAATTTCACGAAAGATCACTAATGTATTGAAATGTCAATGCACACAGTTATATATACGAAGCGCTATATTTAAATAGCAGAAATGACTCGTAATCGAATTAAATCGGCATGTTTGAGTAGAAGTGTACCGCGATAATTCAATAATGAAATTCCTGGATGTCCATTTATGAACGATTATTTCGAGGGATATATTAAACAACAATATGAATCTTGGATCAAAGAAATCGGTAAGTATAGGTTGATAATTTACCGAAAGAACAGTATGAACGGCCAAGGCTCATACTTATATGAGCTTTATACGGAGCCTATATTTAAATAGCAGAAACGACTCGCAATCGAAACAAATCGGCATGTTTGAGTAGACAGTGTACCGCGATTATTCAATAATGAAAATCCTGGGCTGTCCATTTATGATCGATTATATCGAGGGATGTATTTAAACAACAGATATGAGTCTTGATCAAAAGAAAATCGGCAAGCATAAGTTGATTAATTACGCAAAACACAAGTATTGAACGTCCTGGCAAAATGTTATATGGCTAATACAGAACGCTATTTAAATAGCAGAAACGACTCGTAATCCAAACAACTCGGCATTTTTGAGTCAACAGGTACCGCGATAACGCAATTGTTAAAATCCTGGAAGTCTATTTATAAACGATTATACCGAGGATATATTTAAACAACAGAAATGAATCTTGATCAAAAAGAAATCGGCAAAAAGTTGATAATTTACCGCAATAAAACAAGTATTGAACGGTCCTGGCAAAATGTTATATGGGCTTATACGGATCGTTATAAGTATAGCAGAAATGACTCGTTAATCGAAACAAATCGGCATGGTTAAGTCGACAGTGTACCGCGATAACGCTTATTTTTAGATTCCTGGATGTCCATTCATAAACAATTATATTGAGAGATGTATATAAACAACAGAAATGAACCT